>CANDYH010001148.1:0-34392 GCA_947396885.1 Heligmosomoides polygyrus polygyrus | reverse complement strand
ATACTTGCCTGTGTGTAGTGTCCAATTTGCATGTCTGCACGATTCCACAGAGCGGTAGTGAGGTTGTTTGACGACCCAACTCCATATTCTTTCAGCTCATTCCACCAAAGTTGAGATGACTAAAAAAACGCTTGTTTTCGGGAAGTAGTCGCTATCAGGTGTGATTTGTCATCAATGCTAGTTGTAGAAGTGAAGAAGGTCGAGCGCATGAAATCTACAGAGCCGTCGTCACGCCGGTAACAATGGCGCCGCGGGTTGGCGAATGCATGCCCGCTTATGTCCGTCAAGTATTTGGTTTGTGACGTTTAGCTTGAATCCGTACTCCCGCCACGCGGTCGCATTGTGACTACGCCTGTCGCCTGAGTTTGGCTTTGTCTGCGCTAGGAAGCGTTACGTCATATTCTTTCTCTATCCTAGTAGTACGCTTCTGGAGGCCTCTTAAATCGCATCCAATAGGACAACGAAAAGGAGAAGTTGAAACCGCTGACCTTTGGCGAATTCAGACGCAGTTAGAAGACTCCTTTATGTACCAACCGGTGCTCGAGCTTGAATCCGTGGGCAAGAATAGGGAATGCGGATCACTCAACCAGTTTTTCGAGAACACCATTTTCCGTGAGCCGCACGGTATGACAGTACCTTATGCTGTACAGGATTAAACGATGATACCAAAGCCAATTATGAAGCCAAATTAGTTAGTGGGGCACTGGGCGATATCACGAACATGTCCATTAACCCTTTAGCGACGTTGTCCGACATGTCGTCGGACACCATCATAAAAATATTTCATGGAAAGCTACCGAACATTTAATAGCACAATATCACCTACTGAGTCCACTTATATCTGCGGTCAAGATGGTCAATGGGAAACTTCATTGGTAATGCAAGAAACGACGCTGTGGGACACCTTGTAAAAAAATCATACACAGTTTTTATCACTTTATGGTATAATATTACAAACACTTCTACCTGTATCTATTGTTTCCCAAACGAAATGTTGCTTTGTCAAGTTGGGCGGACTTTGATTTGATTGAGTTGCGGGAGGAAGTATGGATGATGACGAAATACTTGTCAACTCCCGACTCAGTCCGCAGGTGGGTGCGAGGTTATCTTTGCCATCCGGCCTTCCCGCTTCTCCACCCAGAGAAATTAGTCGATGTCCTTCTGCGCCGTCGCTAGGCGAACAGGCAGAAGGGCTTCTAGAAGCACTTAAACCGTGCAGGTCTACCGAAATTATGTTCTTCTTCGTTAAGTAAATTCTTCCGAAGCTACCGGTACCTAATCCGACTTGACAACTCAGAGAAAGTCACCTAAGGTCCCCTAGTGTTTCTTTTATCTCCCCTCTAGGTACTAGACGGCTGAACCGTATGTCAGACGGTAGTTACACCGTTTAGTTTTATAAAGTTTATGATAAACTTAAGAACAAACACAAATACGGAACAGCGAAACAACGACTTCGAAACGAACGCGACAATGAATGCAGAAGTTATCAAAATGGCTTCAAAAGGGACAAATGCTAGTGGCCTCAAATGAATTAGATATCTCAAATGGTTAGTTGCACTCAACAGGGATAAACTGCCACCACCAAAGTTTGGTTAATATGTGAGAATTGCACCCGGGGCTCGTCCGATCACTGAGGTCTGGGTACCACCCGACTGACTCGCTCTTGACTCCCTTTGGGCTCCACTCACGCAACTAGGGGCGGATGGGACAAGGGAGGAGCAGGGATAGACCACCAGGTGGAGACCAACTCAACTAGGTGCTTACCTAATCCTCAAGGACCATCTCACTTAGCAGTGAGGACGACTACCATGCAGCGGTCGCCGCGTAGCCCGAGCCGGGAAAAGTGCGGGGCGAAGAAGGGTACGTTAAGTATCAGTAAAAGCCCACCTAGGAGGTCAGGCTAAGGCAACGCCACCAGGAGTCGCCAGCCGACTGCTAAACAACTAGACTCTCCACTAGATGAAGCTACGCCCGGAAAGCACCCCCTTTACTTCTCACAAGTGCTAACGCCTACTAAAACTCAGGCCGACTACACTCGTCTCAACCAGGCTAGGAGGCGGATGCACCACTCCTGCCCGAACTCACTGGGGAGTTTACACAACGGGGGAGCCGGGTGTGTAAACCCTTAGGGACTGCCTAGACTCTTCCCCTAATTTAGTGGGTCTCCACCCAATGAGTACCCCTACCGTGGAGGCTCAGGTCTGGCCTACGACACAAAAGAGGGGAATTTAGTTATGTCAGCCGAAACAGTGGGATAGGATGAAGGGACCGGGGGGAGTGGAGCACCAAAAGATGTCAAGAGCACTAGGGCTCCTGGTCGCTACGTTCAGCGAAAACACTCACTCTCAGCGGAAGGGAATGTGCCTAACCCTACCGCTGCCTTGTCCGGGAGACACCTATTAGCGTCCCGTAGGCTACGAGAGGCAAGACTAGGATGACGGCGCCGGGTCTCGACCGACGATGCAAAACCTAGCCCTTAATGATGTGCTCGCTACACTCCTAACGTCTCTGAGTGAGAGGCTGGACCCTTTTCTCACGTGAAAGCGGTTAGAGAATAAAATGGAGCGAAGAAAACGAAAGAAATACGGCCCTCAAGGCCGGACCGGCTGCTCCGTGGCAAGGAACGAAGACTACTGTTCTGGGGACCCGGCCGCTGCGCATGGTCCGATGCGGCGCGGTTCCCGCGGTGCCTGATCAGTGCCGATCACTGCGGATCATCCCAGGCCTCGTTCGGACGACCCCGGCCATGGCGAAGGAGAGGGGTCCGTAGGAAATAGTGTTCCGAAGTAGGGCAGTGCCGACGGTAAGAGAAATATCGACACTGATCGACACTGGGGGGTACGATGGACGCTGGACCCGGACTTGACATAGAGCGAAAAGTTAAATTCATACAAAGGAATTGAAAACAAACTTAATTCGGTAATATATTTTCCATAATTATAAGCATCCCTTCCCCAACGTACATGCAAAGATTGGATCCCGTCTTTAAAGAAATGAGCTGGCTGCGAATCGAGGAAGTTGGTCACACAAATTCGGTTTCCTCTAGTCGGCGAAAATTTGTACGCTCCCAGGGACAATGGCCGGCGACGTCGTCGGACACTCGGCGCGCGAGAAAAACACACTACCACGCTACAATCGCGCGTGTCGTGGAAGGGTTAACAATTTCTCCGAAGATTTTCATACTGTGGACAAGGACAAGCGAACGGTCGGCAAGCAGTGCTGTCCGCAGAACTCCCTTTTTCCGAATAGGGACCCTCGTGTGTTCGTGCCAACTACATCGTATATTTTATTCCGCAGGAACCTATTTGGAGAACTTCTCTAGGCGCGTATGAAAATAAAGAAACGAGGTTCTGGCACCCTGCTGACGCGACTGGAGAAGTTCTTCAAATAGGTCCCTGCGAAGGAAAAGGCACGATGTAGTTGGCACGAAAAGGCGGAAGGGCGGAGCGAGCATATGCGGTCTGACGAGATTACGCAGTGCAACAGGAAAGGGAGAAAGAGATCTTCAATAGAAGATGGCATGCTGCTATTGCCATCTTCGAATGGATGTATTAGCAATAACCGATTAGAAGCAGTGATGTGGGCGGTGCCAATGAAAGTCAAATATGTTGCATTCAAGAAACTGTGCCTCAACTTGCTTTGGTTTAGTGTTGTGGGTCGAGACAGCGTTCTGTCATGAATGTTAGCCCCATTCAGAGTTCAGGGAAAAAGAAAAGGAAATAGCAAAAGAGGAGCAAGAAAACTCGTCAAGACAACCTAATGATAAAACGCTGCAACACAAATCTAAGGTCTAAATATCTATGCTACTTGAAGGTACCACACCTACCTTTCTTGCTTATCAAGAAGGGTACTTGTAGCTAGAATTACAAAGTAACCTTTATGAAATAACAAGATAAGTGGTGTAGATGAGGAAACGGAGACGAAGATATGAAAAAGGAATTCCTATCGAACGCATCCAATATAACAGCTGACGGCTGGTGGCAGCGCCGGCCCATGAGAACACGTCCGCGTGGGGGGGGGGATCTGCCAGAAGAGAGAGGTATCTAATATCTTCCGTCTCTTCCACAGTGAGTTTCTGCACAGAACCCTGCGTGGGAGGAACGTAAGGGATAGGCGGTACGTTCACTTATTCTTCTAGGGGGAAAATTTTCCTTAAAAACCAATAAAAATGAAATGCACATTTCAAAGCGCGTACTGATGATCTGTTAGCGTCCCCTAGGATTGCACTATAGCTCCATTATACACATTTTCAAAAAATTAGTGCGCAATGCCTATTTAGTTTTAGTTTCAAATATAAACCGCAGGTAAAACTGTAGTGAATCTGGTACCTGTGTCGCAGCCTTCACTTTGTCGTAGTTCAGTCTAGTTGTCTTATAAATGTTCTCTCCAAGACCTGATCGGTCGGAGCTGGCCGAATGTTGATAGACGCACTTGTTAGCATGACGCAATGCTGACGCTTCAACGGAACAGTCATATACCTGAAGCTCACGAAAGAAAATTTCAATGTTTACTTTTCACCACTATTCCACTTAAGAAGAAGGCAACATCTTGTAACTGTTCAGTTACTGACGAATGGGAGACTGATGCAATGGAATATAAAGGAAACAAGAACAATCTGCTATGTTGATTGCTTCACCAGCATCCTAGATAGATAACGCAGTGAAGTATGGCAGAATATACTATTGGGGAAAAAATACTGAAAACTAGATCTTAATATTTGAAGGAGTTGCGTTGAAAGCGCAATAAACCGATGCTCAACAGCTGGATGTATTCACAAAAAGTCATTCGAAATCTTAATCGTCGTTCACTTTGACCAGTCTCCCATCGTTGCCTAAGGAGTTACTCAGCTTATACGACTCAAGGTTTCATGAACATGTAGCAGCTGCAAGGCTGCTATTAAGCATAGACATACTGTAAGCTTTCGCTTGCTCATCATGCGATGAAACCACATCTCGTTATACCAGGTGTTAGATGAAAGGTAGGCATACTATTATCAAATGAAGCCTTTTTTATGGCTTCATAAGAAAGAAATTTATGACATTTCGTCCAAGTGACCTATATCATACTCGGCTTCACAGGACTTCATCGCATTAAAATTCATCAAAAATATATTGGACTATATAGTTTTCTACTTGAGCAGATTTTCAATGT
This sequence comes from Heligmosomoides polygyrus polygyrus, assembly GCA_947396885.1. Lineage (NCBI taxonomy): Eukaryota > Metazoa > Nematoda > Chromadorea > Rhabditida > Heligmosomidae > Heligmosomoides > Heligmosomoides polygyrus. Next base: position 29,241 of record CANDYH010001148.1, on the reverse strand, counting down.
CAGCTTTATGAATGCTGAGGCCTCCCAAAGGTGGAAACATGTTTACATTACTCCAATTCTTAAGAAGCAGCCATACAGTGATCCAAGAAGTTATATTCCTATTAGTATAAAGTCAACATTTGCGGGGACCTTCGCTAAAAGAATGAAAAACACATTCTAGAACACACTGTCGTGCTAAACGCAACTTTAAAGTTGGCGCCTTTTACTATCTCATGCAATCTAAAGTACCTCGTCAAAGATTCGTGTAATTTGGGCCGGAAGTGAACCGAATACGCTGTGCTGATGTCCGTCAACGGGAGGCCGAATCCCGTTCCTCCTCTCCGACAGCCCCGTCAAAAGGATGCCATGGATCCCGCTCCTCCTTCTCTCCTCCTACCCTTTCCTGAGTCGTGTCGACTTGATGGGGCATTTGTTGTTTGTTTAGGCAACTGAATCGTTCCTTGTTGTGTTATTGACAGACAAAATTAACAACATCAATATCGAGAATTATAGCAAAACTACAAAGGGAACGGCCACCGCTGCGACACACACCGAAAAAGGTAAAGTAATTTCTAGGAGTCAATTTGGATTTATGAAAGGCAGATCAGTCGAAACTGCGGTGCTTACTGCACTGAATGACTGGACTGCTGCCGCGGAAAGCGATCATCGTACCGATGTTGTGTATTTTGATTTTTCGAAAGCTTTCGACAAGGTTCCAGTAGATAAACTGCTAAAAATGGAAATGGTTGGTATCCACCCAATGGTTCGGGCTTGGATGCAGAGTATCCTCACGGGAAGAACCTATCAGGTCAAAGTAAAACATGAGTATTCAAGCATATATTCTACTCACAGTGAAGTGCCTCAAACCGAAGTTCTTTTGCCACTGTTGTTTCTCCTATATACATCTGAATTATCAGCTAAAACTGCTCGACTTGGGGTTGCCTGCAAAATGTACGCTGACGACATAAAAATTTACAAAGAGACCGAAAATTTTCAGGACTTCCCTACGATACAGCTATCTATCGAATGCGAAGTTGAGTGGGCAAAAATGTGGAGCTACCTACCTCTTGCTCCAGAAAAATCTTGTAGTTTCACAGTAGGAACAAGAAGTCAAGTTTCCCAATCAGCGTACAATTTGAGAGGAGTGTTATTGAAGTCAGCCTCTGCCGTTCGGGATCTAGGTTTCTCAATTTCTACAGATCTCAGGCTGACAATATAGAGCTTTGGTTAAAAAAGGCAAATTTCCGAACTTAATTGTGAGCTTACAAAATTTACATGCTGCCTATTGTAGAATGGGGTGCGACAGTGTTTAACCCCACCAAAAAGAAGAATATCGGTTTGTTGGAAAGAGTTCAGAGCAATTATACACGTGTACGGACATCAATATTGTGATTTGCCAAATGTGTCCACTAGAGCAAAGATGCATGGCCTTCCTAGTTTGTGTTCAGTAAAAAAAGGCTGATCTGCTCATGTTGTTAAAAATTCTGACTAAAACCGTTGCATTAGACCCACTGCTGTTCTTCATCTTTCCACTGTCTAGAAATAGAAAAGAGAAACTTACAATCTATGTCCTTGTTGCAAGGACACAGGCTAGGTTACGCTTCCTTACCTATAGGAATCTTAGGGAGCTTAACTGCTTTGCTTGGTGAAAACGAAAATGTCACACAGATGTCACTGCCAGCTCTTAAGTCATTTTTTGCTCGTAATTTGTCTGTTTAAGCTAATCAATGTTGACTATCATGCATGAATATCCTTTAGTCTTATGTTTGATACATCCAGGTTTCATCCCATTTCCTTTTCTTCATTTTGTTCGCTGTATTGCATGACACGTCTTTGAATAAATAAATAAATAAATAAATGCTAAAGGATTTTAGAGTAGAGGTGCTTTTTTGCTCATAACAAAATAACACTTTTAAATGAAGACCATGAATTTTTACACCCATGTGTACCAGCGACAATAGGCAGTGAAAAATATAGGAGTTCGCAAAATATGCTACCATTTTTAACATCTTTTTGGCCTTAGGAGCGAATCCGCCCAGCGCATCTGGCTCAAGTCCGCGAGCAAGGCTTGACCTAGAAATAAAAGGATTTTTCGAATTGAGAGCTTTGCGAGCATGAAAATTATGGGATGCGTTATCCGAGAAAAAGTGATCTGTACCTGAAACCATTGTGAAGATCGAGGACCTTCTGTCTTACTGAATCAGTCATGCCCTCGTTCGAAGAGCAGAGGTTATTAGTTTCTGAAAAGCATTTATTGATTACGCTTGTCTGCGTGGCATTTTGATTCACTTTCCATGTAAAGGTCGGATTGAAAGGTATCATCGGTTTTCTCTGCGGTTAGACTTTTTGGGTTGGTGTTATATGTCATTCGAAAGACAATGCTTTGCTCTATAAGAATATGTGTCGCGTTTACTGATTTCTATTGAATATCAACAAAATGCCAAAAAGACAGAAATCGTCTTCACCAACAACTCCTTCTCCTTCTTCAGTTGTTGATATTCGACAGAAACTGCTTCCAAGTGCTATAAAAATCAATAAAAAGAGAGAAAAGAGGAAAAGAGGAAAAGGAAAAAATGAAAATAGGACCAACACATATTCTTGTAGTACAGGACATAGTCTTCCAAGTGCTATAAAAAACTGCGAAAAAAATTACAAGCCTAAGCGGAGAGAACAAGTGCGCAGATGGCTACTTTTTCACTTTTTCACTTCTCACTTCAACGACCTAAAAATTGACAAAATTCGTGAGAAATGCAAGACATGCTCTGATAGAGCAAATCATTCTCTTTCGAAAGCTATGCAGCGCTATGCAAGAGACCGCCGGCGAAATCTGCTGTGAATCGTTGAAAAAACTGCAAGGACTTATGGAACAACATAATAGATGTAGCTACGAGCTGGATATATGTGGATATACGCATCGGCGATTATCCTGCAACACTCTAGCAACAGGTGTAAAGCCCTACGCACACTTTTGCGGCAACGCAGCACGCAGCAGGCAACAAAACCGCCTCGCAGGAGGCAAAACTGCCGCTTAGGGCGGTACTCATCCTGAGCATTGCCGGTTACTCCATCGCCAAAGCGGTTTCATTATCACTATAATTATCAGTTTCCATTCTAGATCCCGCCACGATCAGCTAGAGCCCAGACAGAAATTGGCGGCAGCACAGCTGCTGCAGCGGTAATAATGGCTCGATGTATTACTGCCGCTGCCTCGTTTGCGGCAGCTACTGCCGCTTTGACGGCACCGCGCCTGCCGCGTAGGGGCACATCCGCGGCAGTCCGGACTGGGGTAGTTTTGCCTCGTGCGGCGATTCTGCGTCTCTGCCCTTTGCTTAAAGATATGGCTGCCGCGTTGCCGCAAAAGTGTGCGTAGGGCTTAAGTCTAATGGTATACTTCCACAGGAGCGTGAACGGGCTGCAGGTAATCGCACCTGGCCAATCGGCACAGTCCACCACACCCACTGCAACAGGTTTTCACACCAATAGCAACTGGATGAGGGGTCCCTCGAGAAAGAATGTTCGAGTAACTTGGTACTTCTGCCTGCATTGTTTGCTGGGGTAAAAACGGAATGCTGAAATGAATACTCCGCAGATTCTTGGTCTCGGTTCTTTTCATGACTTAACTAAACCTAAGCCTAATTATATTGCCAGGTAGAAATTATTTAGATATAGAGGCGAAGCCTACAGACAGAATTTCTCTTTTACGATATGAGCGCAAGCGCCATTTATACTGAAAGTCAACTCAAAAATCGCTTAGATTTCGGTTAAGCTCCTAGCTTCCTGTGTAGATTACTTAAGGCTTTATTGTTAAAAATGAACAGAAATAACGTGATCTCAGAGGCACTCGTTGACATGGTGAATTTGATCATGCTCAAAACTAACACAAGCGTTCCACTCCTTGGTCAGATTCATTAAACGTTTGTGTTAAAAACTGAGTTATTCGTTTCCTTGTTTCAAGCGAGATGAGCAGCCAAACATATCCACTAACTTATGAGATCGAAACTCTAGTTTATTTCGTTCTATTTATTTATTTATTTATTTATTTGAGGACGTGGGGGAGCCACTTGTAGACAATAAAAGTGGTAAACATTCGGAACAACTACGAAATTTCATGACGGGTACACGGCGAGAACTGGCAGAAAACATTGAGGTAATAGACAATGAAATGAAACAAAGAGAAAATATGGAAGAAGAGGAAGAAAGAAACAAAACTGCCGGTCTCATTTGAGCGCACGATTCAACCGTTGGTTAAAATAGCATCTGAATCTCCTCGTTAGCCGGTACAGTACATCTTCTTTTAGCATTATAAAGAACACACTTATGGTCCTAGGAGAAAAGAATTTTCTCGTGAGCTACCGAGTCCGCGAGCCTCAATCCCCACCTCTGGTTCTGCCTGAAGCAAACTTAATGAACTCATCAGGATCAATGTGCATTTTTCTTGTAAGAATTTTGTGCATTATAAGTAGATCACTTCTGACTTTTCTAGCCTTTAAAGTAGGTATTCCAAATAATCTGGCTCTGTCAACCCCAATTTACTAGTTTTTTTTTTCAATTAAAAAAAGGTACATGTCGCGTAGATGAGCAACATTGGTAGGTGGGAACGCGCCAGCTAATAGCAACCAAACAGAGCACAGGACGAACGCATGCCGGCCCATCAGGGTACCAACTGTACATGCCCCCTCTAAATTGCATGCCCATTCAATGCGATCTAATTGGTTTAGGCGTTCCCATCTACCAATGCTGCTCACCTACGCGACATATACCAAAAAAATTAAATTTAAGAAGTAAAGTTGTCTTGCACTCCTTTCAATAAATTTACGTTTTTTGCTTGTAAGAACTAAACACAGGGGTGCCACGCTCGAGAGTTGGCTAAACATATCACACTATATAATAACGCGCTAAGCGATGAGTCATACCATCGATCGGCGCCGCCGCAGAAATTTGTCATAAAATAGTGAGAAAGTCAAGGGAAATGGGGAAAAGTTGTAACACGAAAATAGCAGGAAACATGTAGACGTAGACTTCTACGTGCCTGGAAACTTCAACCCTGGGTGTAGTCGAGGTCGCAGAAAACGAGTCTGAAGTTCGTTTTTGAATTATCGATCGCCATCAATCGATATTGATCAAATTACGGTGCGGGAAAATAGCGGAAAATACGTAGACGTCTTCTACCTGCCTGGAAACTTCAGCCCTGGAGGGTCGAGGTCACACAACACGAATCTCAAGTTCGTTTTTGCAGTATCGATTATCGTCAATCGATACTGACCAAATTACGTGGCGCGAAAATAGCGGAAAATACCCAGACGTCTTCTATGTGCCAGTGATTCGGAAGGCGTGCGGAATACGTCGCATGACGTGCCAAAGACGTCACTCAACGTGTTTGGGGATCAGGTAGACGTGCCGAAGACGTCGTACAATGTGTATGGGAATTCAGAAAGTGCGCCGAAGATATTGTACGCTAAGGGTGGAACTCAAGTCCTACCTCAGACTCGCATTTTGAACTGGGGTAGTTGCTGTCCCGCACCCCTCGTCTGTCCTGCGCTGCTTCCATTGGTCCCTCGGTACGGCACTCGGACTGTCTCTCTCTATTGGTCCCATCTACTAAATTTGGCACTGAACTTTTTAGGGTTGAGGAGACATTTGGTGGGATAACCTTTTTTTGATCGGTCCCTTTCAGGCTCTGAAGAAGGCGATCTCGCCGAAACGTTGGACAGTGAATAAATCCGTCTACCAACCTCGTGTAGAGCTCAACACGTACAACAGCAATTCACAATGCCGAGGTTCATTGAGAGTCGATCATGGCGACTACTACGCGACGTGCCAGCTCGCTGCTTTCGACTCGTCAAGGAAGCTTTATCGCTAAGACAAAAGATAGTCTTAGCGCGACAGAAGGTCCTCTTCCTCTGAAGAAGGCGATCTCGCCGAAACGTTGGCCAGTGAATAAATCCGTCTACCAACCTCGTGTAGAGCTCAACACGTACAACAGCAATTCACAATGCCGAGGTTCATTGAGAGTCGATCATGGCGACTACTACGCGACGTGCCAGCTCGCTGCTTTCGACTCGTCAAGGAGGCTTTATCGCTAAGACAAAAGACAGTCTTAGCGCGACAGACGGTCCTCTTCCTCCGACGATGCCTCAGAAATGGAGTAATCCCGAATTTCTTCACAAGGAAACGGCTCCACGATATCTGTGGCAAACCACAGAACGACCAGCGTCTAAGAGAAATCGAACTTCGTCTCCGCTCTCCTTACTGGACCAAATTTCCTCCTTGACGATAATAATAATAATAATAATAATAATAATAACACATCGTTGAGGATTGCTGTGAATACTTTATACGTCTAGATTTTGATTCTTTTATTTTGCCGTCGTTTCGGTGCAACTCAAGTTACCTGGAATAGGCTCTCCTTTAACGCAAAGGCCATTGTCGCATTGAGAATTTGCGTAGGTGGTGCAGTCGGATCCACTTGAGCAGGCTGCACCCGTACGCCACATTGCAGCATTGGTGTAGTAACCGCTGTAACAGAGAGACTACCATAAATGTCAATTTTAGTAATTCAAAAATTAACACACCCCACTATGCGCTCGTTTTTTGCCCTCACTAGGGAAAGGTTTCGACCTCCCATGGAACTTCAAGTGGAGACCAGGGTAATTGAAAAGAGCTCTGAACGCTGATTGCGAGTATGTGTGTCAGAATTGCAAAATGAAACTCCTGAGCGAGTTATGGCCTGTCGAAGTTCAGGGGTTGACTACTACGGGACATATTAGTGAACGGCAACCATCATGATTTTTGCCGAATGAGAGCGGTATGAGGTGAGATTCACCTGAATGTGACGGGCGCTTAACCGGTCGAAGTGGAGATTTTGTGAATTTTGTTGCTATTTCCCTAGATTCTGCACAAATAATCAAAATTCACAAAGTGATTCAGCGTAATTGACTTCTAATCGTTTTTAGGGGTACTCAGTTAGTAGTCAGTCTGACCGCTAGATCAGCTAATGGCTAACTGTCAGCTGATCTAGTGGTCCAAGTGTAGCGCAGTCGGAGACGGTGCCGGCTGTCACGTGCACCCGATATCAGGTTCTTGGTTCGGGTTTCTCGTCCAGGCCAACCAATCGTTCCATCCATCCGCGGTCGTTGAATTGGCACCAGACTTGTCTGGGAAGAATAAAGCACTGAATTGTTCGTCGGTTTGCCACCGCAAGTCATTGTATGGCCAAATACGAAACTCGCCTCTACAGCATCCCGTATATAGAAGTGGAATGGTGGCGCATCCCAAAAGGGATTGAGTAACGCCGTACTTTCTCCTTTATTCTTTATCTGCCATTCATTGGGAATTAGGGGTAGAAGACTGAGTCTTAGCACAAACACTGGCATAGTGATAGGAGTCGAGTCGACAAGACACTTAACGACTACGACGACGACGAATGGACAGAAATTCCGGATGTTTGTGGTTTCTTTGAGATTCGGGTGTCTTTGGACAGTACCCATGTAATATTGCGCTAGGAAGATAGACATGCCTCCGTTACGCAGGACTTTCTGGCGAAGATTAAAACGATAAAGTACAGCGTTAATCAATCTTTGATTGGGATGCGCGAAGCATTCTACTTTTACGGGACATCGTGGAGACCGGTTGTAGGCGCATCTGGCTTATATAATTACTCGTGGTTTCCAGCATATAATAAATCAAGGTTTTATCCTACCCAGAGAGATCTGGCACGAATTCGCCGAATCCAGAAGTATGCAAGGCTCGATTGCCCTGCTTACGAACCGCAGAGGCATGAGTCGATTTTTTTTTGTTCGATTTTTTACAAGCACTGAGATTCCCATTTATGGAAAATATAGCGAAGCTCATAAAATTGCCTTCAAAAATTGAAATTATTACCGAGTGCTAAGGAAAACATATTCTGGACTACCTAGACCAGACTGCTGTAAACATCGAAAACACCTTCAAGCACATGGTTGAACATTTTCAAGGATTGTTCTTAAGCGGGCTTCTGTCTCATTTTAGTGTTGCTATTACTAACAAATCCAACGTTATGACCTACATTCCATTGTAGAGACATGTGAAGGAGAGCTTGTTAGTACAAACTTTGTATGCACATCCAATTTTTGTTGTTTCGGAGAAGACCATCTGAAATGAACCATCATTAATGTTAAGCACAACATGCTATTTATTATTCTTCCTATAACTTACGATGTTTTCATAAATCTGCGTCAACAATTGTGTAAAATGCTAACCTTTTTGCTTTTATTCACCAATTTTCTGTGAACAAGCTGGGGCTACGAATCGAGCATAAGGCGTATTTTGCATAAGGCTTTCCATAATGTGTTTTTCCAACAACAATTCCCTAGTAAGAATCCTTAACAACAGATGGGACCCCCTACGAAAGGCCTCGTGCATACTTTCCGTTGCCGGCGATGAATTCTGCAGAGCGACGCGAAAGAATTTGAACTTCTCAGTGCTCGTCGCATCGCCCATCGCTTTGCAAGGGAGTGCGACGGCGATCCGTCCAGGACCGACGCTAAACACCGCGCGCGGCGCGAAAAGTATGCCATGCCCGCGATGAGCGCCGATCGCCACTGTTTCGGCTGCTGCGGCAAAGTTTCCTTTGAATATTCAACCGCGTGCGGCGGAATGGCCATGATCTGAGAGCCGCGATGGCATCGCGGCGATGGAAGTATGCCGCCGGCCTAAAGCGATGATTCCCATTTGTTCCTTGACAATAAATGGGACTCATCGCTTTACGTAGGGGGAGGGGCAAGATCTATCCTTGCCGGCGGAGGGGATGCCTTGTAAAAGTATAAGAGCATTCGTCTCCAAATAGCATTCTATGATTGTTTGCTAGATCATCATGACTCTTGGGTAGGTTGCTACTGCATTCTCGTTATAATTACTTTATTATCATTATCAGTTATTTCTCTGAAAATCGACAAGTCACATTCCGCAACACGCCAACAAAGATAGACGGGACTATCTTTATAATTTTTTAATTTTTTAATTTTTTTTAATTTTCGTTAATTTTGTAAATCTGAAGAAAGTGGTATAACTCTGACGGTTATCGATAATGACACAAAACCCGTAAATAGAAATGCTTCAAAAACTTTTTTAAAGGAACTTCACTTACATTGGCAAAGTTGTAGAGAGAAGAGTTGGTGTACTTGTTGTCCGGATCGGTAACACCAACAGTCTGTGCCTTACCCCACCAGCCCGACATGCTTGAGCTTATCTTGCTGGCAGGATTCGAAAAACCTGCTGAGCTCGTCCACCTAGAAGATGACACAGAACTTCAACTCCTCAAAGAACTTTTGGACATGAAAATTTTTCGAAATATTCTGCCCCATTTCGCTTCGAAAAACGAGGGTTGGACCCAAACTTCCCTACCGGCATTTCACTCAAGCGTATAAGGGTAGATTCCACTCACTTCAATTCTATTTATTATCAGGAAGGTGTTTTAAGATGGAATTTACAATGAGTTTCGGCCATCAAAAAACTTACGAGATCAAATTCTGAGCCATTCCGGACCATGATCCCAAACTGCTTGAGCAGGTGCTGACGGCTTCCTGAGCTTGCAGTTCCATGGCGCAGTCCCATTCCTATGAGAATCATATTATGTACTTCTTAACGCACTTACTAATTAAAATTATGACGACAAAGAAGGCGTCAATTACTCCAGGGCCGGATTCATCAACGACTTAAAGCAATTTAACAGAGAAAATGCATCCGTAATCCTTGATAGCGCGGCTCATCAAGCGGTATAGTGAAAGATGTCACCGCGCCATCAGGGATTGTGGCTGTATTTTCTCTTCTATATTGTTGATGAATCCGGCCCCAGCTTGGGATGCGTTACGATTGCTCTTCTATGGGATACCGGGGAGGTGATTTCACTGCATATTTGGCCGATACAACGTATGACTTGCGGTGGTCAGTCGATGAACAACTCCGTGGATTACTTTCCCAAACAAGTCTGGTACCAGTTCAGCGACCCTGGAGGCATGGAAGAATGGTTAGTCTGGAATGGGAAACCGAACCAACCGAACCTGGTATCGAGAGCGCGCGAGAGCCAGCTCATCCTCCGACTGCGTTTCTCTCTTTTCTAATCAGGGAAGGTTCTCAGACGTAGATCTGAACGGGGGAAACGAGTAGTACTGCGAGAACCTCTACTTCTCACATAGTAGAAAGCCATGTTTCGGTTTTGCTGACTCCTTAAACCCAAAGAGTTACGGGCTTTCGAAGTTGGGGTACAGTATTGCACCGTCAGCGCGTGCCAACGTGTATAGTAGATACTGGATCCGACACTGATTCGGATAATTCGACATTTGCCATTTTTTTCAAATCCGGTTAAAAAGAGTATGCGAATAATAACATTTTTGAGAAGCTCCGGATCTTGAAATGATTCAGATAAGAGTAGCCTTAAGATTTTCACATGATCCAAAAAACTGTTTTATCTTCGGATTTTGGGCGCGTGTAGCGCAGTCGGAGGAGGCGCCGACTGTCGCCTGCACCCGATACCAGGTTCCTGGTTCGGACTTCCCGCCCAGCCCAACCAAACCTTCCATCCCTCCAGGGTCGGTGAATTAGTACCAGAATTGTCTGGGAAGGATGAAGCGCTGACTTGTTCATCGGCTGGAAACCGCAAGTCATTATATGGCCAAATACACATTCAAATCGCCTCCACAAGATCCCGTAAAAGTAGAATGCGTGGCGCATCCCAGAAGGAATAATAAGGAATAACGCCGATCTGTATCCTTTGTCTTCGGATTTCACATCGGATATCCGAATCGGATAGGATATCAGTTCTCCTATCAAAAATCATTCATCTGAATTTTCTAAAAATTCATCTGCTGTAGATGGCTCCTATCCGAATCGCCCTAGGATCCAAGCTTTCCAAAAATGCTATTATTCGCACAATCCTTTTAACCAGGGTTTGGAAAAAATGACGAATCCGAAATATCCGAATCGGCGTCGGATCGCATGTCTAGTGCATAGGTGCGTGAGCACTGATGCGTGGCGCAAGCACTGATGCATGGGACGTGGCTACAGTACCTGCGGCGAGTAAATCGATGGCTCAGCGGGGTGCGACGCTGCTTCACAGGTAATAGCCCAGATGTTCGACTCCCGTGTTATGCACTGTTTTTGCATTTTTCCATCACCGCTGCTTCCTTTACCAATTTGCTTCCTACACATCTGCACATTTCCTTCACACTAAATTGTCAAATAAGGGTCAGATTCGGGATGAACACCTTAGATAACCCCCTTTGTAAGCTTGATAATGCAATCATTCTACATATAGTCTATCTCTGAAGCTCTGCACAAGTAAGCGTGCTTCTCAGGCATATTAATAAAACCGTTTTATTTTCCATATCCCTGTGGAGATTTTTTTATAAGGCTATGATGTCGAGGAGCGGCTTGTTTTCAAAAAAGACTATTTTATTGAGCCCAATATCAGAAACGAGCTAGGTAATTCTTTGGCACTTACTGAAGTAATCAAGGTTGATCTGAAACAATTAATCACGATTGTTTCAAACGGCAGAAACTAAATAGTAATCTTACCAGCTTGTACATGTTCATGGCAGGATTCAGCAAGCCGGACTTGTTCGGTTCCACTCCCTTTGCGACACGACGGCGGGCCTCGTTATGGTAGGTCAGAATCTGTTCGCGAATTGTGTCCGTCATTTCAGGATTGACACAAACTGCAAGAAAAGAAACGGCACGTAAAACGCGATGAGAGGAATCGCGAAGCGCTTACCGGCACGTTTCCATCGAAGACCATCGGTGCTGCGGGTCAACGCAACAACTAGCTGGAAAATTTACAGTTGAGGGCTATTAGTCTTATTTTGCATTTTTAGATGGACAATTACATTTATTTTTGCCTAAACGTTTCTATGTGAGTAGGATGAGTTTTGGGTGTCATTTTTTGTTAGCCTCCGTTGCTTTATTACAGAAACTCACATGCAGAATTCATAACGCTCAAAAGATTCTCATTAAATCCTATGCCAATATTATACGAAGGAAATTGCGGTACGTGGTGTTTTGTACTATCCACATAACAGAACATCCCATACAGAACATCGCCTCTCCCAAAGGATTGATTAACGCTGTCTTTTATCCTTATCCCTCACTAGGGATCATAGTGTTAATAGTGCTACCTTGTTCATGAGTAAAGGACAAGTTTCTGATGTCCCATTCTCGCTCAACGGAACGAATATCTCCGAATGCTCTAGCTACGTGTATCTGGGTCTCGAAGTCAATATGACCAACGACCTAGCGCCGGAGCTGAGCAGGAGGAAACGAGCGGCTTGGGGAGCTTTCAAAAGCGTCGAGGAAGTCCCGAAGAAGACGAAGAACATTCGACTCCGTGCCCACCTATTCGACTCCACTGTTCTTCCTGCCCTAACTACTCCTCAAAGACCTGGGCTATACGAAAGCAGGATGAACACGCGATCAGCGTCGTGGAATCGAGACGACGATGCGACACGGAGTGACACGACTCACGCAAGTGAGAGAAGGCCTCCGGAGTTCCGAGCTTCGCGACGTTCGAAGATCAGAGACGCTGTCGCGTAGGCCAAGTTGTCGAAAATTAGGTGGGCCGGCCACGTAATGCGCTTCGCAGACACCCGCTGGACGAGAGCCGTCATCGACTGGATTCCGCGGGATATCAAGAGAACACCAGGACGCCCACCAACGCGTTGGTAGGACTTCTTCGTGAAAGCCCTGAACGACCGATATGAGGCTCTTCGCGTCCCTCGAGCGAGGAGGATCCATTGGAGCACTCTGGCACGCGACAGGGACGAATGGAGACGCTGCTGGCACCCGCACGAGCAAGTCGATGATCAACGAGACGACAGGTGATACTGGTGATACAGTGCTACCTTAAAAATCATTCCTATGGCTAAAGAACTTGGTGTGATTATCGACTGTAGCTTTGCCGATCATATTAGCAGTGTGGAGAGAAAGGCGTACTCTGCCCCTTTCTCGCTTTTTCGCAACATTCATTCGAGCAATCCACTGATTCCTACACGCTTATATAAAACGTTTGTCTTGATCATCTTGAATACTGCTCACAAGCTTGGAACCCGTCGAAAAGTAAGCACATCTTGGAACTCGAAAAAGCACAGAAAACGTTCACTAAGTTGGTTTTCTACCGAAGCCGTATAAATTCTGATCATGCCACATATCGAATTACCATCATCGCTTGAAAGCACTGGGGCTCAAAAGTTTGCAGTGCAGAAGAGCAGTAGCAAACCTGGTATTTTGCTTTCGCATATTACAAAAGGAAGTAAAACTATCACCAAGCAAATATTGGGGTGTCAGGCCGCGCAGTGCTCGTACTGGTGGTTTCACCTTGCACTACCCACGTATTCCAGATATCTGTTGTAGCAAGTTGTTTAACTTTTTGTTCTTCAGAGTTGCGCGATGGTTGGAAGTTCTACCTTCAGAAATTCTGCAGTCTAAGAACAGCTTCGTTTTCAAGAGGAAATTGGAAAAGTTTTGATGTACTACAGCTCTCAGAAAGAGGGGTTGTTCAGCAATAGTTTCAGATATTCCTTCGATATGGTAACGACGCCCGCCATAAAACTATCCATGCCTTCTTTCACCTTCTTGACGACATTTGTTCGCAATATATGCTTCTTCTCTATGGTCACTATTTTCTGCAACTGGACAGTTTTCCTCTAGCTTTTGTTATTGTTAAGAAATTTGTTTTCTTCATTTTTACTGTGGCTTGACTTGGTGTCTTTCTCACCTTTTTTTAATCCTTTCGTTTTTGTCGTTGCAGGTCCTACTTCGGTGTCTTTTGCTTTCTTTTGCTAGGTTCAGCGTCTTTCGCCCTACTCTTAATGTGGATTGTTTTCTAACATGTTTTACTCCTTAAATGATCAGCAGTCAGTGGCAAATAGCGTTCTGGGCCCTAATCCATTCTGAAATTAGCATGGGGATTTTACTTACTGGTTGTACTAATAGTGTATTCTGGCCTTGTTCAGTTTTAGCTGCTATCCTATTTGCTGGTTCCACGAGGGTGGTGGCATACCCATGTACCGAAGCTCCAGCAAGGACCTTTGACAAATACTGTTAGAGTACCATGGCCAGCTGGTGCGGATAGCAGCCGCACTCTTTTTTCTTCAAGGCAGACTACACCGTGTGCAACCATCTGTGGTATAATCCTCGACCAATTTGCTCCAATTTTTTGGGCTCGGATAATTTTCAGCTGAGTCTGCTCATTATGGTTTTTTCTTTCTCACCATTTCTGTTTGAATTGCGTTAGCATTCTAATGTATTTGATTGTTTTGAGGCGGACTCTTTGTAGTGCATAAGTAAACAAATAAGTAAATAAATAAGCTACTTTGCTATTAGCCTGTTTAGATTATGGACGAAACCTTTCCTATAAAGTACATGAAAAGATAGAAAAATTGGACTCAACCAACCCGTTAGCGAGTTTTTCAACCGCAACCGCTCTATTTCTGCGAGATATATTGGAGGTTATCTGAATCCATGTCTCGCGTGCACTTTTAAAGGATTAGATAAATCAGTGTTCTGCCCTTCCCACACGATTTTGGTACCAATTGCTGGCCTTGGAAAAGGAAAACCTGCTTATTGCAGGCGAGCAGCTAACCTATAATCTTGGTTCAGAGTTAAACAACGTGCCCTTCGACTGGTACTCATGGGAGGGCAACCGTATGCGGCCCTATGAATGCATTCGCCTTCACAGAACAGCTCGTCGGGTTGTCGTGCCCTTATTACTAGATCATTGCATATGAAATGGCCGATTATGCTACCTCAGTTTCCGGTCGAATTTTCGTGGCTACGAATGTTCCCGTTTCAGGCACTGCACATAAGCTTCTGAAAGCTCAGAATTTCTACTTTCTTGCTGTTTATAGGTCTTGCGATATAATTGCCTATTGCCGAGTTTTTGACGTTTTTACGGTGTGAATCAACGTGATATTCGAGTGCTCTACTTATATGAATGGAAAAGTGGAGAGAACGCTGCGATCACAGCTCGTAACATTAACGCTACATTTGGGGAGGATTTCGCTAAGGTGTGGTATACTCCCGTGGGATCATCCGCGGGATGTCCGCGAACGGAAGGTGCACCGCGGACGGTCTTCGTCGAGCCGAGGCGGCTGCCGTACCGCGGGTGGGAAGTATAACACCCCACTCGTCGTCTGTCGGCGGCGACCCGCGGACGGCGGGCGTGACGGGGCGCGGCGATTGGCCGGCTCGGGGGCCCGGCGCGATTTCCGCCCATCCGCGGGAGCTCCCGCGGGAGTATAACAGGGGCCTATAACATAGGCCTAAGGCCTTGTTTAGTGCGCACGCGACGCGCGACGCGATGCCGTGTGTAGTGGCCAAATTGATCAATCGCGTCGCTCGATCAATTTGGCCACTACACATGCATCGCGTCGCGCGTCGCGCGCACACTAAACGACCCCTAAATACTTCGTCGCGGCGCGACGCCACGCCACGCATAGTGGCCATATTGATTATGGGACGCGATCGATCAATTTGGCCTCATTGCGTGGCCATCGCGTCGCGCCGCGGCGAAGTATAAACGGGCCTAAGGAAAGCACAAATCGCCACTGGTTCGAATTGTTCTGATCTGGAGATGAAAGTCTCGAAGATCAAGATCGAGGTAGGCCGACATTATTCCTTCACTACGAACAACTCAAAGCCATGGAGGAAGCGGATCCGCGTCAAACTGTGAGAGAGCCGGCACAGTATTCCGACGTTGACGGCAGCACTATCAGTCGCCACATAAATGCAATCGGAAAAGTAAAGAAATTGGATAAATGGACGGACTGACCGCCGGGCAGATGCTGAAGCGCCACGACACCTGTGTTTCGTTAAGCCTGTGCCATCTAAGAGAGCCTTTAGCCTTTTTTTTGGACGGGATCGTGATCTGCGACGAAAAATGGATCCCTTGTGACAATCATCGTCGTTCTGCACAATGGCTGGACAAGGATGAAAGTCCCAAGGAGATGTCGAAACCAAGGCTCCGTCCAAAGAGGACGATGGGGAGCGTATGGTGGACAATGGCTGGTATAGTCCATTACAAGTTCTTGGGGACTAGAGAGACTATCACAGCGAAGAAGCGTTCTGCCGAAATTGTGGTGATGCACCAGAAGTTGATTTAAAAACAGCCGATTTTGGTCAATCGAAAAGGCCCAATCCTACTGCATGCGTCCGCACGTTTCAAAAATTGTTGCCCAGAAACTGGATGATCTGGGGTACGAAACTCTGCCACATCCAGCATATTCAGCAGATCTGTTCCGTACCGATTATGATTTTTTCAAGCATTTAGATCGCCATTTGAAGAATAGGGCGCGTGGAGCGCAGTAGAGGGAGGCGCCGGCTGTCGCCTGCACCCGATACCAGGTTCCTGGTTCGGATTTCCCGCCCAGGCCAACCAAACCTTCCATCCCTCCGGGGTCGGTGAATTGGTATCAGACATGTATGGGAAGGATAAAGCACTGACTTGTTATCGGCTGGCCACCGAAAGTCATTGTATGGCCAAATACGTATTCAACACGCCTCCACGACATCCCGTAGAAGTAGAATGCGTGGCGCATCCCAAAGAGAATTGAATTACGCCGTCTTTTTTCCTTTATCCTTTATTCGAAGAATAAAAATTCAGCAACCAAGATGATGTCGAAATGGACTTCTTATGTTTTATTAATTCTTGTAATTCTGATTTCTGCAAAGATGGAATGACTAAGCTATTTTTGTTTTGCGAAACGTGTGTTAATTGTAATGGTGCCTATTTCTATTTAATAAAATTGTTTCCACGCAAATATTTCAGTAAAGTATTTCTATTATTTAGTGGCAAATTTTTCAGTCAAAATCGGCCATTTCCTATGCAACGACCTAACCCATACGTAAAAGAGGTGCTTCTAGTTGAATTCTCCGCTACTATTTTCGAAATCACGTCGGTCACAGCACTTCCAGTATAAACAGTTGAAAGGAAAACATTTGATAGGTTAACAGCGACTTCGCGCTGTATAATTTCCACTACTTACTCTGGCCGGACGGGAGAAGTTGGGCCGTGCCACGGAGCCACGATCTGCCCAGCAACGACCCAAGAATGCAAAAGTGGGCGGAACCACCTGCCCAGCTCGCAGCACTTGGTCATCTCGAGCTTGGCAGCACATCCTGCTCATTTCGAAGGGAGGATGTGCTGGAGGATGTGCTGCCGAGCTCGGCTAGTGCGTGCTGCCCTCAAAAAGGATGACCGAGATTCTTGGGCCGTAGCTGGGCAGATCGCGGCTCCGGGACACGGCCCAATTTCTTCCGTCCGGCCAGAATAGGTACTTAACTCTTCCTTAGGCGCATTGCAACGCCATCGAAGGCAGCATCGGCTGTCGTGTGAATCCTACTCAAGGTTCTTGATTCGGGTATTTCACTGGGTCAACCAAGATTTCCATCTCTCCAAGCGCGATGAATTGGTTCCAGACTTTTTCTAAAGGGTAGAACACTGTTTGTCCATCGGCTGGCCACTGCAAGTCGTCGAGTTGCCTCCACGACATCAAGTATTTGGATGTAGAATGCGTGGCGCATCCCACACAGGGATTGAGTAACATCCTCCTTTATCCGTATTTTAGGTTTCTTACTCTTATTGTTACCATTGTTTCGGATTATGAACGGAAACATCTCCACTACGTAGATGAGAACTAGTTGGATTAAAACTCACCAGCGCTAGAAGTACTAGCGATGACTTCATGTCGTGATGAGCGGATTTGTCGCTGAAATACTTGGCTGTGGCGCTTTATACGTTCTGATCAAGAAGAGCAAACATAGCCCACGAGCCAAATCAGGCGTTTCTGTCAAATAAAGAGCGATGAGCGATCAAAGATTCTGGCTTGATCGCTTCGCTACTACGAGTTGTTGAACACAACGCAAACGTCTTGATGATGGTTACTGGAGAGGGTCAATATGACAACTTAAATCTGAACATGTATGTAATTGTGAAGAAAAGAAAACTACATTATTTATTTTGCGACGGTTCTCTTTTCTTTCTTCTTTTTTTCTCCAAGCACCACCACTTCCGCACTTAATCTACAAGTCTTTTAAATAAACTTGTGCACGTTGTAAAAAAATCAAAATAAATTTTTTAATTATGCGATGTTGGGTGTCCTGAAAATTGATCGAATGTCCTGTTTGAATGTATACAGAATATCTGTATTCTTATTTGTAGGAATGTTTTTAGTATTATCCCCCAGTGAAAGGGAAAAGGTTAACCTGAGTCTATCCTAGTCTGAGAAGGCATCGATAGAAAACGAAAACAAACAGAAAAAGTGGCCTCTCTCCGGTAGGGAATTTTGAAGAGAGCACGTCTTGTAAGCCAAACCACCTATGTCGTCTCTGTAGGATAGTTCACCTTCAATTTTACCGAACTTACAAAGGCTGGAGCGCGCCTGGCGCAATCGGAGGAGGCGCCGGCTGTCGCGTGCACCCGATACCAGGTTCCTGGTTCGGATTCCCCGCTCAGGCCAACCAAACTTTCCATCCCTCCGGGGTCGGTGAATTGGTACCAGACGTGCCTGGGATGGATAAAGCGCTGACTTATTCATCGGGTGCCCACCGCAGTTCATTGTACTGTCCAATCCGCATCCAAATCGCCTCCACGACATTCCGTAGAAGTAAAATGCGTGGCCAAAATGGATTGAGTAGCTCCATCCTTTATGATTTTATCCTATCTGTTTCTGTTACATGCGGTACTCACAACGTGCGTGTACTGGGCTAATCCTGGTTGTCCAAAAAAGACCAGCGAGAGCTCGGGGCAGTTTAACGGCCGAAGCTCAGTTGGTTTTTGTGCTTCAAATGCGGACCACCTGATGGCAAACACAGCTGTACTGTCGGATCGGCTGAACTGCCTTCTAATCATGAACTTCCGCTCTTTTAGAGATATAGCCGGGAAGAAGCGTTGCACGTACAAGTGAAAACGGTTCACTTGGAAGCCCAACCAATTTTCAGACTTTTCGAGGGATTTTTGTTCATTCCTGACATAGACTAAATTTGCAACGATAGGGAGAAGATTAGCATAGCCCTGTGCAAGGATGACATGCACATTTGTGAAGCGTTCCAAAATAAAATTCAAAGGCAAATCGTGAGGTGTATCAATCATGAGTGCATGGCGCAATCCACACACTCGCAATCCACACCTGTTCAAAGCGTTCCAAACGAAAAGTCCTCAGATCTTGGTTGAAGCAAAATCGATGTACGTCTAATTCTAAAGGGGCTACTACTGTTTTCTCGCCTCATAAAAAGAAATTCATAGATCTCATTGAAAGTGTTCAGAAAAAGAAAACAATTTTTCTACTCCCTACTTCTTTTCTTACTGGTCCACTCCTGCTATCCTTTTCTTATCTATTCACTTGTGATATGAGGAGGATTTTCAGTACTTTGAGTCCCTTGCCTAATTTCAGTTCACTACGTCCAATATCTTTTATTGTCGATTCTGCTTTCCACACTTTATATGCTCTTTATTGGATTGGGTTTAAATAAACAAATAAATAAATAAACTTAGACTGTCTTGTCTGCAGAGCAGGAGAGGCAGAAATGATCTTCTGAAGGTCTTCGCGGCGATTACAGGTAGAACCGATCTAAACTCTAGTGATGTTATGGGTATCGGATTAGGATATCGCGGATGTCACGTGCGGTCAAACAGCGCCGGTGGTGTAAGGCGAACATCGCTGCCCGGAAAGCAGAAGATGCGGGTTCGAGTCCCGCCTGGCGCAAGAGTTTTGATCGCAACAAAACATCCTGTAATAACATATAGTGATATGTTTTTAACCTAGCGCCTTCTAGAACTAGAGGAGCAAATTCTGACCTGATGGTTCCAGCTTCCAGGTCAATGGTTCGTCAGAAGAGCTTTCCCATATGGGTGTTCCGTCACGCAACAAGCTGCCCAATGAAAATCTTCTCTTTCTACTGCCTTTTGCCTGATTTGGTCGAGCAGACACTTAGGTTTCCTGGTGAATTCGTTTCTCGTTTGCAGTTCGATTTACTTGCTTGTTCCACTACTATGTGTGTTTCTGTTGAACCTTTTCTAGTGCCTTCTTTACCATGTTGTAGTTTCCTTGAAGTTCACTAGTGTTTGTTATACCATGTTCCGTGAGTTTATTTCAGTGTTTTGTTTCACATCCAGGTTTTCACTGGCATGGGCATGTCCTGCGCCTCCAAAGATAAAGATAAAGTTTATGCCTCATATTGGTTTATTAAATAGAACTGCAGTTGTTTTGCTGATCAAATAAGCGTAAACAGCTGTCGAATGAACTACTCGCCAGAGATTCGCACTAATGCCGCATTAGCCCTGGTTTATAGTTGCGCCGATGCGCGGCGCGGCACCATAGTTGGAATAGATATCGGCCGAGCGGCGCGAAAAATCTATATCTATGGCGATCATGATGCCGCGCCGCGTGGCGGCGCAAGTATAAACTAGAGCTAAGGCTCCGTTTATACTTTGTCGCGGCGCGATGCGATGGCCACGCAGTGAGGCCAAATTGATCGATCGCGTCGCACAATCAATATGGCCACTATACGTGGCGTCGCGTCGAGCCGCAACTAAAGCCCCTTTCATACTCGTGGCGGCGGCGGCGGCGGCGGCGACGGCCCAATGGTTTAGCATAGGAAGGCGGCGGCGATGACGTGCCCGAGCGGCGGCCACGGCGGTGGAGGGGTTTTCATACTGGCAGCGGCGACGTCGCCGCGGCCACGCCCCGCCACGCCCCTGGCGGCGCCGCCGCCGGGGCCGCTGCCCGAGATGGCTGGGGCCATTTCGGGCGGCGGCCACGAGGGGCAGCGAGAGCGGCGGCACAGACGAGACCGCTGCGCGTACGCGCGCGCCAAACGCAATTAGCGCTGGCGGCGGCCGCCGCCACCCCTAGGCGGCGAGAACGGACACCGCCCCTCCACCTGCCGCTGAAGCGGCGGCGGCCGCCGCCGCCGCCCCTCGGACGAGTATGAAAGGGGCTTAAGGCCTATGGTATACTCCCGTCCGCTGCAGCGACGCGGGAGTGCACAGCGAGCGACGCGACGGCTCGCGATGCGCGTCGCGAGCCGTCGCCATCGCTGAGGCTGGCATAGTTCACGCAGTTCTGCAGACGGAGACTTTTGCAGAACTCTAGCGAATCAGCTGATCCAGTGCAGTGACGAAATCGTGCTTTGTCCATCACACCCACCGTGAGTCTTGTCATGAGTTCGCTCAAGGGCCCAGTCAGACTAACTGAGAGCATCGTGCTGCAGGAATGTTCAGACAAATGCAACGGGGGAGCGATAGGTATAGGAAAACGAATCAAATGCCTTAATCGCCGTCGGACCCCAATCTACGAGTCTTGCCTTTCTTAAAACGAGTTTACATAGATTTTTCATGTAACAGAACAAGATTATTTGACCTCATGGAGAGCGCATGAGTTTTTCGAGACAACCCGTACTAGAGCACAGAAAGCAAAGCAGTGACAGAGTCGCAAAACCTTAACCCCACATGAGATGCAATACTGCTAGGGTCGTACGGTTCAAAAAAAAAAGGGTTGCGATGGGCTAATCCGCCGCAAAACGTCGCATGCTCATAACTCCTCCAATTTAGATAGCTACATATTTTGAGAAAGGGTTGACATCGTTCTTTTCACCTCTTTGAGATCTCCACAATTTAAGTATAACCTCACCAGATCATGGGAATTTCGTCGTGGGCGACTCAAAAAATTATATGAGCAGCCTTTACGCGATTCGAGCAGTTTATTTTCCAAGACATAGAAGTTCTCGAACCTAAAACTGGGAGAGTTATGACCATACGACGGATTACGACGGACTAATCCGTCACAACTCCTTTTTGACCGTGCGACGCGAGCGCTATTGTACGAGCGCATCGCCTAGCTTTTCTGCTATCTTAACAATTTTCTAGATCCAGACACGTGCCGAGAGAGCGAAAATACATGCAGTTACATCATTCCTTGGAAACTCAACAACGTGCAGATAAAACTATACATCCAGTGGTATAAAGGTTATAAACAGAGACTCCGTCCTCCGACGGTCTGTACGCTCTAACCGTGACCGAAGCGGGAACTGTATTGCTCCGGCACAGAAATGTAGATTTCTCAGAAAAATACCTCCTCAAAAAACTAGCTGTTCAATCCATCGAAAAAACCCAAAATGAGTCTAGCCACGACGAAAACCCTACGAGGAGAACAACAGAGACATCACATTACCACCCAACATCACCAAACGTGTGTTGAAATTGCTATGGTATGGTCGCGAACCAAGGAAGTGTCGAAATAAGTTAGCGGAAGTGCATAGAATAGGGCACGACAGGCGCTCCCCCCTCCGCGACCATCGCTGCCCGTCGCTCGTCGCAGTGCACTGCACTGCGACGAGCGATGGGCTGCGACGGCCGTCGCACGGGAGTATGTTTCTCTCCCGCGACGCGGAGGTATAACACCCCTCTGCGACGTATCGCGAGAGCGATGGCGCGTCAACTGACAACCGCGCCTCACTGCGCCGTCCGCCACTGCAGCGAAGGCGCGCCGTTGACAGTTGCCCCGCGCCCGTCGCTGGAGCGACGCGGGAGTATACCATAGGCCTAAGTAGAAACGGGGCCGGGGGCATGCTTCCTTCGCCGTGATGCCATCGCGGCGCTCAGTCCATGGCCATTCCGCCGCACGCGGTCGAATAGACCAAGGAAACTTCGCCGCAGCAGCCGCAGCAGTGGCGGTCGGCATGCCCGATGGCTTCCCGCGCCCATCGCGGGCATAGCATACTTTTTCGCGCCGCGCGCGGTATGGTCCTGGACGGATCGCCGTTGCGCTCCCTTGCAGAGTGAGGGACGATGCGAGGAGCACTGAGAAGTTCAAATTCTTTTGCGTCGCTCTGCAATACTCATCGCCGCGATTCCGTCTCCAATCGCTGAGAGTTCGCTGCCAGCGCGGTCGGCAGTTTAAAGGACGGGACGCGCCCGAATCGCGCGCTGGATTACGGTGGCAGGAAATTCTGGCTGAGTTCTATAATTCAGGGATTTTCTACCCATCAGAAGCTTTTGGTATCCACGAAAAGCACGTGAAGCAATCTGTAGCGTGGCATGCATATAAGACCCTTCTTATTAGAAAGGACCTTCGCTAACGATGAGCAAAGCTCTACATGCATGCCTGGAGCAACTAGCCGATACACTTGCAACCGGAAAAAACCCGACCGAGTTGTCCGCGGTGCCACGCCCACAGCCTTTTATTGACCATGGAACGCTCTTACTACAGACTTTATACGTTGGAGCCATGGATGAAGGACATTAACGATGCTATGACGCTCTATGGGGTTTTCTACCCATCAGAAGCCCCTCCCCCCCCCCCCCCACGACCGTATTTGCGGCGGAGAAGCATGCAAGCAAATATCACTAGCTGCAGCGACTGATTAGCAGTGGGATAGGCGACTCAGTCCCGTAACGATTTCCCTGAATTTCACTCCGAAACTACGGTCAATAACTCAGATGGTTTTTTCCGGTTGTAGGTTTATCAAACACTCCTAGAACAAGCTGTGACGAGTGCAAAGGCAAAACATAGTGGGCTCGTTCGGTTCGATTTCCTCTCTGTGGACTGATTTTAGTTTACTCAGTTCCTCCAGACTCTTAATAGCGTTCTCGTGCTCTAATTACGAGCAACACGCTGAATGAGTACTGTTGTGTTGCGCCGATCAGTGATGGGTTAACGCGCTCCAATGCTAAAATCGCTCCCAATAACAAAGGAAGAATTATAATCGTTCCAATGAGAGCTGGAAAAACTGTTTTGCCTGACCTCTTGTAGTGGTGCGACGGTGGTGTGCTTTGTTTGCTAATGTCGTCCTGTTTCCCTTAATTGAAGAGCGCTTTCAGAGGCGTGCAATGGTCTGCCTGCCGTGCATTTTTCTGCCGGTTCTGCTTGCAATCTACCTCAAGTTCATCCAGCCCTTTATTCTCAGGTATGTCTGTGAAACTGAACGCAATCACGCCTGCTCTGTATTATCGCGGGTTACGTCACTCTTATGACGTCGAATCTGTGAAAAGCAGTCTAAACTACGTACGAAACCAGCAGACCAAATAGACGCTTCCGGAGGTTTTTGCATACGGGTGAAGAAGAAAGACAATGTTCTTTTGGGAAGCGTTCAAGACAGCGTTCAAGACGTTCAATTTCAGTTGATTTGAGGGTGCAATCCCAATAATGGGGGGGGGGGGGAGTCCACCCTATATTTGAAGGATGAAGGACGGCGTTACTCAATCCCTTTTGGGATGCGCCACGCATTCTACTTCTACGGGATATCGTGGCGGCGATATGAATGCGTATTTGGCCATACAATGACTTGCGATTTCCAGCCGATGAACAAGTCAGCGCTCTACCCTTCAAGTCTGGTACCAATTCACCGACCCCGGAGGGGTGGAAGGCTTGGTTGGCTTGCGCGGGAAATCCGAACCAGGAACCTTGTATCGGGTGCACGTGACAGTCGGCGCCTCCTCCGACTCCGCTACACGAGCCCATACCTTATATTTGCACACATTTAAATAGTAGTTTAAATGGAGACAGGCACAACATAATGTGCAGCTTAAGGCAGCCACTAGACTCTCGAGGAAGCCCAGATGGTTGGGGTGGACAGACCAAGAGGACGAGGGCTAGAACACACGTCCCGTTATGTGGATCCTCGCATTGGGATTGCACTTTATTTGAGTCCCAAAATCGGCATGAGAATTAGGCCCAGGGCATGCTTCCTCTTATATCAGATTGGTGTGCAACCAACACAAACACTCAAATATTGTGATTCAGGTTCCTGCCAGAGCGATGGGTGAACTTTCTGGATCCCATACTCTACCCGACTTGTCCAGCGAAGCCTCCTCCAGCAGCAGTGAACGACTCTCAAGAAAGCGGTTGGTTGAGTGTTCGCAGTTTTCATCGATGAGTACTAGTGCACTTACCATTAGTTTACCGCTCTTAATCTTATCCAAAATCTAAGGTCAAGGTCTACCGGGCGCAATCTGCCATGGGAAGAACGAACATCATAGTAGTCTTTTGCGGAAATGTCTTATAAGCCCGTTATATTAAATTCGAATTGCCCAAGGCCTTACGCAATTCGAAGTTAATGTAACGGGCTTGTAAGGTATTTCCTCAAAAAACGACTATGATATTCGTCCTTACCATAGCAGATTACCCCTAGTAGACCTATTTTGAACAAAACTAAGTGCGGCACACTAAGTACACTAGTGCCCATCGATGTACTCCTTTTTCTTTCCTTTTTTGTGGAAAAAGGCTCATTTCGCTTTTACTGCAAATTTGA
Organism: Heligmosomoides polygyrus polygyrus; assembly: GCA_947396885.1. Classification (NCBI taxonomy): domain Eukaryota; kingdom Metazoa; phylum Nematoda; class Chromadorea; order Rhabditida; family Heligmosomidae; genus Heligmosomoides; species Heligmosomoides polygyrus. Next base: position 3,990 of record CANDYH010001148.1, on the reverse strand, counting down.
TTAAGCACTGGTCTTAGCGTTTTATACAATTTCGTGTCAAAACCGGCACTTTTCAAATCAATTTGAACACTTTCCGAAGTAAGACGCTTTCGATGTTAAACTGATGAAATCAATACAAATCAAAACGAGCGTCTTTCAGATTAAGCCTGAGACTCTTCAAGAAGGCTCAAATCATTTTTTACTCAAGGGAGATTTAGTCACTTTCGGCGCTATGGTAGTTGGGGGGGGGGGGTCACCATGGCCTGCCGCGGCGGACAAGTTGCTACATACAGCAAATGTGAAGTCTTATCTCCACTTTTCGATTACAGATCCGTGTTTTATCTGCTTCCGAATTTGGCAAGGGAGGGAACTCCAGGATGTAGGCAATTTTAGCACGGGTGCGTCACTCGAGCCACATCCTGGAGTCCCTTCCCCTGTCTAAATCTGTGCTCTCCTCCGCGTCAGCGTCATCGTCTCCGTCAGAGACAGAGCTATAGCATTGCTTGGTTGTTTTCTTTACTATCATTGTGTTATCGTTTCTTTTTTTTCGTGTCTGTGACACTTTTTGCAAGGTGATCCCCCCCCCTCCCCCAACTACCATAGCGCCTGACTTTCTTTGAAAATTATCAATTCTCCTACTCCAAAAGGTGAGCACGCTCTTGTGAAAGTTCATGAACAACATTTTTGAATTTATGATCCGTAGGGGCAGAAAAGTAGTGGTTTTTAGTGGGTTTTACCCACTTTGGTTCATCCACATTTATCTCCATCTGAAGGGTGACCCCACAGCCTTCGGCTGTTTACATAAGGCTCTGAAGAAGGCGGTTACGCCGAAACGTAAGCCGAATAAACGTTTGAAATCAATCTTGGCACGATAGCTTGACGACTACCTACCATAGTGGATTTTAGTTTTTACTTTAGCCAAAGAAAGAGGCCGCGCCGTGCAATTGTCTTGCTCGTAGTGATTTTCGCTTGATTGATAGAAAAAATTCCATTTGCGTGGAGCTATACGCTTGTGGTTGTTGTCATTCATATAAAGCAATTGTTTTAAAAAACAGCTTCTCTTCGCTGTTTCAAGTATGCAACATTCACACTATCAATCAAAGGATAGTCGCATCATCGTGGACGAGTGCATGCGCAAACTCTTCCTCTAGCACTGAAAAGTATTGCCTTCCTACGTGTAGAAATCAACCTTGAATCACCATTTTTCGTTGAAAAATGGAAGCTCAGAACACTTTAAACTCTTTCGAGAGGGTGCGCTTAAAAAAAAATCCAAAGAAGGTTATACTAAATTTTCCGTGGACCAAAAATCAATTTCACTTTTTTGAGAGTCTCTAGTTTAATATGGAAAATGCTCACTTGCAAGATGTTCCGCTTGAATTCTAACTCGGCAGGTTTGAATAGAAGATGGTTAGGTCCAAGTTGATTTGAAAACTGTCCAATTTGACGTCGAAATGGTATGCATTGGTTCTTGCCTTCCATTGGATCGTGCTATTCTGTTCGGAATTGTTTCCGCTACGTTGCTATGTTGTGCTGTTCTGTTGGGTCATAGGAATCCTGCGGTCCTGCTCCACAGTATGTGTTCAAAACTGTAGGCGTAGCTGCTTGCAGCTATATTCGATTTACCCCTGGTGACTTGGGGCCAGATTCATCAACCGCTCACTGCCTTTTAACGGTGAAAATACCGCCAAACCCGATGCTGATGAGTGTCATATCAGGGGGTTTGGCGATACTTTTCACCGTTACCGGCCGGTAAACGGTTGATGAATCTGGCTCGTGCAAGCAAATCGCCGCGCCTGATGTTGCTCTGATTCGTGCTTTGAAGAGGACGAGAATATTCATGACTAAAGACCGTGGAGGCTGTTTGGCATACACCTTACTTCTTCTACCCGATGTTGTTCACTTGTCTCAGGCCCCGTTTATACTTTCGACGCCGAGCGATGCGATGGCATGTATAGTGGTGATATCGATCGATCGCATTGCTTAATCAATCTGGACACTATAAATGGTGTCGCGTCGACAGGCGTTCAAGTATAAACGGGGCCTCATGCGATGTCTAGGGTAGCCGGCCAGTGGACAAGTCGGTGTTTTTCCCTCTCCAGGTCGATGACTTGGAGAGCGAGGTGAAGCCGCTGCACTGACGTAGAGGCGATCCGAATCCAAATACTAATGTACGTGCAACCAACGCCTTGGCTTATTACTCCACATGGCCTCGAACGGTCGAGACCGCTGTAAAGGCCAAGGAACATTCAGCACTACGGGCATTTACCGTAGTGCTGAATGTTCACCTGCTTCTTCAGCGGTTGCAGCATCTGACTCTGAAGTATCATTGTGCAGATGACGTTTGCTGGCCAAGTCCGGTCCTGGATTGGTACTGTTTTCTCCAGCAAAATGAAGACTCGTTTCAGAGGAGGCGCAAGAATCTGAAGTTGTCGAGGAGACGAAAAAGGATCTCTAAGATGGCGTTGGTACTTATCCCAGAACGAGGTCTACTGCCGGTGACGGTTTTTTGCTCTTGATTGGATGTGTATATATATGTAAGCAGTGCTCATACATATTTGGAATAAACTAAGACCTGTTGAGAATCTTATCCGTGGCGTAAAATCTGATGTATGGGTTCTCGTCACACTTTCCAAGTCTAAACTGAACGCCATCCAAATTAAAGTGGCGGTTTTTCAAACAAAAATGGACACGTTTCACGAAAGGCAGAAAGATCGTTTCGAAATTTTGTTTCCCTTTGAAAATTTATTAATCTGATGCACATGATGTCAAAAAGATGGTCCCATTGTACGATATTTCATAAATTTCTAATTGGTTTAGCTATAGGGATTTCTCATGCTTCAGAGGCAAACATTTCATCATTTTTTCTTTAATGCGAAGTGGTTGCGCCAGCCTGCCGCTCTTGGAACTAAAGAGTGGAGAATTTCTCATTTCTGTTGGTTTATTTCTGCTGTAACGTTGATTTACACACATCTCATGTAAGTGGAATCTTCATCAACAAAAAACGAGTACGTGACAAAGAACAAAGACCTGCTGAGCGGATGCATGGCGCAATCCCTTCTAGTGGCATACTGGAAACATTTTGGCTTTGCATTGTGCTTTAAAGATATCTTGTAGCTGTAGAGAAGTCAGTAACAAATGGAAGGTCATTTTTCTAGAGAGTCCAATACCCGCGTTCTCACACAGACCTGCCGAAGCTCCGTAGTCAATAACAGCGACAGCCGTGCTCGGCACTGGTTATAAAAGAAGGATCAAGTTGATCCTAAGCGGCTTGTTTACATCCTCCCGCTGATCCGCCTCTGGCGTTCGGCTCCCCTATGAAGCTGGCGGCGCTTTAGCCGTTCGTTTTTAGACCTGCCTTATGCGATTCCTTCTCCCCCCCCTTCTTCCTTACCCATCCATCTGCCTCATCCTGTATTGTCTGATAAATAATGCTGATAATTTATTGTCGTCAAAGTGTTTCTTGAAGCGTTCAAACGGAGAAATATCCATTGTATAAGAACGATTTCTGCTGGTCGGATACGGGTCCGATGGAGTGCTTAAACGGAAATCAGTACGACCGTCTTTAAAAGAAGCTTTTCCGTTACATAGCTAAAGGATTAAGAACATTGTACATTTTCAGTCACTGCTGGTATCTTTTGAACACCATGGGCCAGATTCATCAACCGCTTACCGGGCGGTAACGGTGAGAAGTACCGCCAAACCTGACGCTAATGAATATCATATCAAAGGGTTGCGTGCTATTTTCACCGTTACTGGACGGTAAGCGGTTGATGAATCAGGACCCATGTGTTCAATTTAAAAAAAAATAAGATCGAGTTACATTTTTTAATCGTTTCCCATTTATTTTGAAGGAGTGTACTTTGAAGTGTCTAGTCTGGCTTGAAACAGTATAAATCTGTGATACTATCATTACTCATTCCTCGAACATTGTACATGTAAAACTTCGATAAAATTTTATTCAGAAGACTGACCACAACGAGGTAGCGGGAAGAGCTTTCCAGCGACAATAGA
>CANDYH010001147.1:0-17374 GCA_947396885.1 Heligmosomoides polygyrus polygyrus | reverse complement strand
ATTACGAATCCGACGTCAGTTTTTGAAAATTCCGTGGACTTCGGTAGGTTTTGGATTTACTTCTGGATAATTGAGGGTGGTCGGGTCAGGATCACAGATTTCGTTCAAAATTCGTGTAAGGTCGGGGACTTATTCGGGGTGCCGAACACGATGCCGAGGCACATTTGTACGATTAGGGCAGAAGAGCGCTCATACCGATAACTGGGGTGATCGGTGATCGTGGCCCGACCACCCTCAAATGGGAAGCAACCTTCTGATGTCGGCGGAATAAAAACGAACGTCGGATTCGTAATCAGCGCCCCAAATAAACCCTAGACGATTTTGGACGAAGTTTGCACGAGGAGATTTGGCCAATTTCGAAAATACCGGTTTTTGATGACGTCATCGTCCGCGCAGCTCGGCCTAGGGCGCCACGTCCTCGATGGAATATTGCCGAAAAATCTATGGCCTCTGTTATACTCCCGCGGGAACATCCGCGGAAGGGCGGGAATCGCGCCGAGATCCCTCACCTGGCCAATCACCGCGCCCCGCCACGCCCGCCGTCCGCGGTGCACCCCTCGTCCACGGAGGTTCCGCGGATGCTCCCGCGGGAGTACAACACAGGCCTATGTTTCCAAAATCGGTCGACATTGATACAATTCGATAGCACTCTTCAAGCAGAACAGAACGATGTTAAACGGTGTTATTGGTAGTGTCGAGAACCCAAATGTGGGCGAGTAAGAGTGCAGGAAACTTCAACCGCTAAGTCCGGCGCCCTAAAACGGCAGATGGGGCTAAGGCAGTTTAGGCAGCTGAGAAGTTCTGATCACGTCATCGTAAAGTACCGTACCTTAAGCGCTCTGCTCGCGTACGCATTCTGAGGCTTTAGCTCGCCGCGTCTTCTCGCAGTGGTTAACCGAATTCGGAAAAAAGTGCATCACGCAAGCCTCACCTGCATTTTTGCACCGCTGTAACATTGCCCCCTCCTAAGCTAAGGCATTCTACTTTAGTATACTTATATATCGTTCTACTGCCTACAATAAACACAAGTTGCAGCCGAAACGATTCGAACTCGACAGAGTTATTGTGTTCCGAACACGCCCGCGCGTGCAATTTAGCGCAACAACGGCAGACGCTCTCCGCACTGTTTCTCGCCCAGATTACAGTTTTTCCCACTCTAAATGACACTATTCAATTTAGCATGAGAAGCTCTATCGAACGGTATCAAGCATGGCCCAACTCGAAGATATCGTTTTTTCGATGACGTCATCGTCCTTCCGCCGCGGCCTCGTCCTCTATGCTAAACAGTCAAAAATTGATGATTCCAAAATCGGTCGAGATTGACACCGTTGATAGCGCTTTTCATGCTGAACGGAACTGTGCCATTACGAGTGTCGAAGACTCAAATCTGGGCGAGTAGGAGCGCAAGAAACTCTAACCGCTAGCTTTTGCCGCTCTAAAACGCCAGCTGAGGCTAAGGCAGTTTAGGCAACTGAGGAGCTGTGAGCATATCGTCGTAAAGTACCTTAGGCACTCTGTTCACGTACGTATTTATAAGGCGGCAGCTCGCCGCATCTTCTCGCAGTGATCCACGGAAATCGGAAAAAAATGCTTCACACAATCCTCACCTACATATTCGCACCCCTATAACATTGCCCCTTCCTAAGCTAAACTATTCTACTTTGACGTGCGTACAGAACGTTCGACTGCCTACAAAACCTACTAGCTGCAGCATGAAAGGTTACAACATAATAGAGCTATTGCGCTCCGAACACGCCCATTCGTGCAATTTTCGAGCGGTCGCCCCCTTCGATTGAAAGGTTCGAATCCGCACTTCAAAGGCTCGCTAGACAGCCTTAGAGCAACTCCTGACTAGGGCGGCTGTAAATTTCTGATAAAACTCCCCAAACGCTCAGTCTGCAAGCTGTCCCCCCCTTGATTGAAAGGTTCGATTCTGTATGCATTCACGGCGCACACCAAAGTTTCGCTGGGACAGGTTGGAGCTAATCCTGAGTGGGGCGGCGGGAAATTTCTGATAACATTCTCCAAACGGCTCGAAATAGTCTTGAAAACGTTGCAGTTCCCAGTGAGAGAAGATAGAAGCGCAGGGGACATGCGCTCGCCCACTCGATTGATAGGTTAGGTTCTGTGTGCATTGTGCACGGCGCACTCTCGGGGCATTCCTGGTACGACAGAGCACTGACGACGTACGCCATCTTTGAGATACTCCGAAAGCACGCATATCCTGGGAAATAAGCTGCTCTAATCGCCCGTCCAGCCAATTTTGGACCACCCACGGCGAAAATACGGGTGTTCCGGTAAAGTTTTGCACATGTTTGTGTAGATCTCGAAGAGGTGAATCGAATGTTCAAGAAACCCAAAACTGAAGGAGTTATGAGCGTGCGACGCTTTGCGACGCTATGTTGGCGTTTTTTCGCCCACTTTTGACCGTGCGGCGCGAGCGGTATTGTATGTCGACTAACGTCACGTGAGTTGATTCCTTTTATTTTTGTTTCTTCTTTTTGAACTTTTTATTACTTTTTTTCTTTTTTACAACATCTCTACCCTTCACTGGTGAGCCTCCGTGGAGATGTTACATCAACGGGTTCGTATGAAGGCAATGGCGAAACGAACCTAAAATTAAAACATTTTATTTTATATATCAGGTTTTGTTTTCTGTTTTTTCTTTCTAAGATCGAGGCAATCGCTTCAAATTCGCAGGATTGTAAGCAATGGCTTTTTGAATGAAAGCGCTTGCAAATGTCCATTATATTTTTCATCTTTACCAACAGTTAAAAAAACAAACTGGATGGTCCGATGGATACGGACATTATTGCGAGGAGAAAAAACCTGCGAGAAGCCCCCGTCATCGCAACTTCGGAGCTGGATAATTAACGACATGGGTCGGCTTCTGCAGCATCGAAAACCTGAAGCTTAGTATTTTGCCGTGTCGCGTGGACAGTCATGGAGTGTTAAGGTGTGCTGGTATCTACCCTTCTGTTTTTCTTGAGAGGTAGAAGACGCCAGACACATGTTCTGCAGCAGGACAATGTTGCAGTCCATGCGTCCAAGTCGACCAAAGATTGGCCTGATCGTCACAACATTCAAGTTACGGAGCAGCGGACTGCTCTTCTGACTACAACCCGATAGGGAACGTGCGGGACATCTTCGTTCAACTAGTCTGCGCGTTTCAATGACGTCGCGGCGATTGGGCGCTTGGAACGGGTGCGTTACGTTAGGTGTCTCCCATTACTGTAGGGGCGGAGCGATGCGCTCGATTACCGTAGGCAGACCTGGTGCCACGCCCACCAAAGACGAGATTTCGCTACGAGATGAGGCGAGTTGAGCGGAGCGCGCATTGCTGCCGTGGAGGAGATTCCGTGCAGAACCATGCCGGACCTGATTCCTTTTTATTTTTTGCTCCGTATTCTTTATTTCTGCAAGTTTTGGGCCTGATCACGTGCCGCTTCTGAGATTACAAAGTCGAAATCAAAAGGGAGCAATAGGAGCAACACGTCAAGTTTCTTCCTGTTTTACACTTCTTTAGTGCACGTCAGCTTTGTAGCTTTCGCTTAAGCCATGTTCCCTTTTTAACATCTCCTGTGTTTTCTTTTACTTGTTTTATGGTTCGTTAGTGAGTGCAGTCCTTACTAGCACCTTAGCAGCACGCCTTCGTTAACGCGCGTAGTAAGGCCAACCCCCCCCCCTCCCAGCAGAAGTCACTTAGAGCCCAAAGCAAATTAAAACTAGAAGGGCAAAAAGAAAAAAGAGCAAGAAACGAACAAAGTCGTCAGTCACCACCCTACGACAGAAAGTCAGCTCCACGGTGCATTTTGTTCTCTGTTCATCCGTTGCACCTCGTTTAAGGCGGGCTCAACAACTCGCTACCGTAATAGGGGCGGTGCCGGGCAGCGGTGGCGCGCTGCCGTGACTCAGCGAGACACCTAACCTACAAACCCGCCTGGAACACGATCAAAGATAAAATCATCCAGAGCCTTGCCAACAGCATGCATAATAGGATGTATGATGTTATAAAAAATAATGGTGGTCCGATCGACTTTCCATTTTAATAAAAGATTTGCATTTCGTAATTGGATACATACATACACTTGAAGTAGCCAATTTTTTCAAAAAAGTCTGATTCTTCCATAAACGAATAAATATTCTAAAAGTTAGTGTCTATCTTTTTTTGACTGTTGTCTGTCTGTCTATTTTCGACTGCTAGGAGAGGAATTTAGTGGAACTAGTGCGGCACTGCATGAATGAACATGAAACGAGATATGAGCAAATTCTGGGTTGATATATACTTTTGAAACGCACTGTAGGACGAGTAGCTGTTGGCTCATCTCTCTTTTGGGGAAGTTAATACGCTCAAGTACATCCATTCATCTTCAATTTTTCGGTACTATTTTATGTAGCATTTCTAAATCTGGATTCCATGCATCCGCTTATTAGCGGATATATCAAAGCCGAATTTTGTTTTCTGTTTGTTTTCTTTCTAGGATCGAGACGTTCATTTCACATGTACGCCATTGTATACAATGGCTTTTAAATTGAAAGCGCTCGCAAATGTTCAGAAACTTATATGTCAACCTAATATTTTATGTAGTCATTCGTGTGTTTCCTCCATTGTCGGTGTTGCTTCCAACCTTTCGCCACTTTTTCTACTGGAGTACATCTGATTATCACTGCTATGGGAGTAACGGGATCTTACCTTCGTTTTCTAAATCAATTAGATAAGATGAATTTTCACTGGTTCGACTCTAAACTTTCTTCTATCACATAGAGAAGACGTTTATTGAAGGCTTTTGACCTGACTAGTTGAAATTTCCCACACTCATTTCGAGAAGCTAATATACTCAAGTCCGTCCACTATATCTTCGAGTTTCTCGTAGATGATCCCATACTATTTTATGAAACATAACATCTCTAAATCTGTATGTGGCATATCCGCTAACAAGAGGGGATGTTTGTTGCGTGCAATGCTTAAGCGCCAGCTGTATGTGCAGGCAGGCAATGCGATTGAACCAACTGGACACCTCACTGGAACAATCAGTGCTTTAAGCAACAGCTGTTAACTATACGTTAAAAAACTAGCTGAGAAGTTTGAACATTGGCAAAATTTCGTGCTCCGTTGCGAGCCATGCGTCATCAAGCGCTCGTCCGCGTTTCAGCGCCGCGACGTCGCTTGGAGTAATGTCCAGGAGCCGTGGCTGCCGCACTGCCGCTGCGGAGTGTGCATGCATCGAAAAAGAAGCGTCAGGAATAGTATCTGGAGTTGAAGAATTCATTCAGTTTCTATATGGAAGGAAGTTTAGGCTGTTCACTGATCATCAGCCATCAGTAAAGATATTTGGACCGAACACTGGTACTCCCACTATACTTGTGCTTATTCGACTACTCGAATAATTATTAGAATATTTTATTGTAATATGTTATTTATTTATTTATTTATTTCCTTTTTTAAATAAATAAATAAGTATTATGTTATTCGTATTCGAAACTTGGCTTTCGAGTATTTGATTTTGAACGGATATTCAAAAATCGGGAAGTTTTGAGTATCCGAAAACCAGGAATTATTCGGATAATTTATTCGGATTATTCGAAGGAGCGCGCGTAGCGCAGTCGGACGAGGCGCTGACTGTCGCGTGCACCCGATATCATAAACTCGTCGTGCTTGCACTTCCCAATAGTTCCTAGGAGATTAGACACGCGCATGAGCTTGTCAAGCTCCTCCTTAATCACATTACAGATGTCGATTGCCGTGCTATGGAACTCTTCTGTCCTGTCAAAATCCTTACTTGGAGATTTCTTAGGACCGCCACGTTTCCTGCCCTTTACCAGACAGTTAGCCTCGTCAATCAGCTTACTCACTTAGCCAGCTGCGCTTGGAGATCTGCAATGGTTTTGTCCTCTCCTTCCATAAGGAGTATGGTCTCCATCTCTGTGTCGATGGTTTCGTTAGCCATCGTTATCAGCCTGTAATGGAAACCCTTAGTTTTTGTCTGTCGATCCCCGAAAATCGATCGAGACAAACAGGCACGATGGACTCTTTCTACCGCTGCAGGCAGTCGCATATTACGTAACTCACTGAGACGCAAGCGAAATTCGCGCAGCGTCTGCCCTTACGAAACACCCTGCCTTAACCGTCGAAAGACGGAGTCAAAGCACCAAGCTTCTTCAGTCGTTACGACGTCTTCACCCCACGGTGAAATTCCGAACACCACCACGATAAGCGGCTCTAGTGTTCGTCTGTGCTATGTGTTTTCTATTGAGCCCACGGCTCTCGAAAACAGCACACCAGAAGGTAAAATCCTAGCTCCGATAACTTAGACTTGCAATCAGGACGTTGGTTCGGCCCCATGTAAGTTTTGTATGGTAGGCTGTAGATTTGGGTTTTGGAAGATTTATCTCAAAAGTACCGTACCAAGTATAAAGTAATGGAACTGGTTACAAGTCTAAGGCGAGTAGGCTAAGATTTGGCGCACGGCGGCTGCGAGGATGGAGGAATGGCGAAACCGCTCCTCGTCTGGCACTTCAGAAGGCGGGTCTAGGAGTACAAGTGAGATACTTATGGAAGTACGAGAGTGCGATACATTTTTGGGAGTCATGGCATAAGGTAATCACGAGGAGTCAGAGTACGTCAACAGGACTACGGTAAGCATCATGCACAATAGAGATGATGAAATGGAGGTCTGATCTCTACAAAAGAAATTTTACGACACCTGAACTGCCTGAATGATCGATCATGAACTACAGTTCGCTTCAGAAGAATTTAGTGTAAACTGCAAGGCCCGCCCGATGTATTGAATTGACGCTATCACCAAATTCGAATGGCGAGGTCGAGGGCTTCGTGCAGAAGTTTGAGAAAGGGTCACATAAAGCAGTGAGGAAAGGGAGAAACCGCCAAGAGGCTGTAAGAGAAATTCTTTCCGACTACAGGATGACGCCTTCTCCTGCTACAGGATTTTCCCCAGCAGAAGTACTGATGGGTCGCAAGCAACAACTTTAGATATTGTACGGACCGCGAAGAGTACTAAGATAAATAGTCATGCAGAGAGTATGCGATATTACTATGATCGGGGAACTCGACAGAGGCAGTTTCAAGTAGGTTAGCAAGCTTACATAAAAATGTATTCGACCAAAAAAGAAAAATGGGCTCTGCGAATTACTTACATACTCCCCATTAGCGGGCGTCAGGTTAGGGGGCGGCCTCGAAGCCAGCGCACTGTGGGTGCCATGGAGTGGCGGGAATCACGGACAATGTTCTGCCATGCCAAACGATCTAGAGCCACTTTTTTCGCACGCTGTAAACAAAAGCCTCGTTTACTCAAGTCATCTTGCACTTGCTTTATCCACGTCTTCTTCGGAGCAACTCGCTGGACTTTCCACCAGCGTTTTTCTTTCCACGTTCGGTCTGGTCCTCCACAATAATTTGATGGGTATACGCTGAGCTGCCATTCGGTGAACATGTCCAAACCACCTCAGTCGGCGTTTCCGGATTTCGGATTCAATGGTGGGCTGATTGCAGCAGGACTTTCGTATATTTTCAATCGTAACCCGATCGTGAAGTGAGACGTTTAATATTCGTCTGAGGCACCTCATTTGGAAGACTTCTAGTTTCTGCAAGTCAGCTTTCAGAAGCACCCATGTTTCAGCTCCATAAAGCAATGTTGACATCACAATGGATCGAAACACTCTCATCTTCGTTGTCAGCGATACGTTGTGTCTCCTCCATAAGCACCATGTTAGTGAGCCGAAGGCCATCGCAGCCTTACCAATCCTGTTGTGAATTTTCGTGGAGCATGAGATTTTGTTCTGCTGTACTAAAGAACCAAGGTATTTGAACTCTTCTACCTGTTCGATCTGGGAGTTGTTGAGGCAGAGTGTGCAGGGTGAGCCATCGGTTGTGAGCGCTTTTGTCTTTTCAGCGTTTATGGTCATCCCGTAAGAAAGAGCTATAGCGGCAATCTCTTGAAGAATTTCATTTGCCTCAACATCACTGTCTGCGAAGATTGCACTATCGTCAGCGAACATTGGGTCTGTAACGAATTGAAATTTATATTTAATTTAAGTGATTGTAACGAATTTTGAATTGAATTGCTCTGCGAATTACCTCACAAAGTGATAGGCTCAAATACGAATCAAATCACGTACTTTACGGTTTAGACAGCAGAATAGTACATCCAGATCAATTGAAGAGGAGGTTGCAACCAATGTACGAAGAGCTAGGAAGGCTGATCAACAAAAAAACATACGAGTGCCTAAGACAGGGAGGAGTAAGATCAGATTCCGCCGTTGCGTCAACAATACCGCGAAAGTGGACAAGGAAGCGGGAAATGACCGCTAGAATGGGATGTTTTCAAAATGAAGTGATAAGACCAAAGCAACCAAGAATTCATGGTGTATCGTGTTCAGATGGAGATAAGGCCATTACAGTGGATGATATAAAAGAAGGCAGCGATAAGGTTATCGACGCAGAGAGCTCCTCCATGCTTCGCGATGGTGAGGCCGTCGACAACGACGGCGACCCCAACCAGGCACGTGGCCGCACTGACTATTGGATCTACGACAGCACAGGTATATTATGTGCTAGCGCAAGTGTCGAAATCTACTGTTCCACAGGTCGTGGCTATCCCTGAGATACGGCCTAAGAGACCGCCGAACAACATCCGTCCGAACGAAATGGCGGAAGAGCAGGCCCAGATGGCGCGAAAACTTCGAGGAACAAGGAAGCTGGAGTGCGAAGGAGAGCCGCGATCACACCTTCGCTCAAAGAGAACACCCAGGATGTCACGAATACGACAGAAAAGGGAGGCCGTACAACGGACAAGACCTGACGCTGTACATTGGACGAGATCGATCGCGTTCTCTTACACGTGAGAGGGGGAAGAAAAGCGAGGAGGGAGGAGTACCTCTAATAAAGAAGACGACGAGATGTTCGTGGAAGAATCTGAATGTAGCCCGTTGTACAAACTGAATAAAAGTTTCGATTATTTCTTGTACCGAAAAAGGTTACGCGATACAGCGATGTGTCGACGAATTTGGAATTGTGGTGAAAGAACCAGTCCGAATGCGCAAGACAGGGATATTTTTCAGCGCACGTATGGCAGGAGCCAGACGCTGATGCCCTTCGGACGAAGTGTCCGGCAGCACTTCTACACAAACCCCTGGGTTGAACAATCACAGTTCACTGACCCCGGTTCTCTGCTTTCGTCATGACTGCAGGTAATGTCGCGCTTCGTCGTCGGGCCCTCGATGAATCTGGAGCACACCGCCTACCAAACGAATGCGTTGGCATACATGAAAGTGGCGGGGTGGATGCAAAACGTCATTGGATTCAGCTGGCTGGTACGGGGTGGCGCGGTGCGAAAAGGACAACGGACGTGGCTCATACTTGTTCGCTTCAAGACGGCGGTATCGGACCTCTAGCACATCAATAACTTTTACGCGGACGGTTTTGACATCGCTGACCTCAAATTTGAACTGAGCATTCTGGTTATGGCAGAGATGAGCTACAGCGCGGCGCCACGTTGACTATGTGCACTTTTTGTGAGGAAACACAGGCTTGAGATTCAGGGGAATCTTCTCTATGGGGAGGATTATGTATGGTCTTCTCTCAGATTCCAGCCGGCTGGCCGGTCGTTGGACTACTCGCCGACTTGGGAAGCCACTATTAGGCACTGAGGAAGATCAGCTCAACGCTAGGGTCCATATTCGAAACGCAGTGTAGAGCAATGGCCATTACGAAAATTGAAACATTCATGAGGCCGGCATACTCTAAGGGTTTGGAAAGTTTGGAAATTCCAGAACCGTATCCCCAGTCCCATGACCTAGGCTTGACCTACCTCGACCTTGCCATTGGCACTGACGTAGACTATTTAAGGCAACCGCCGCCCCAGGACGCCCGACGGATTGACTCCGGCTTCGCCACCGATGGGCTTGCCGGCCTGATCACCCGCCATCCCGTCGCCGCCATCCATCGCTCCGTGTCCGACTCCTCCATCTGCCTCCGCCGACGTCACCTGTCATCTGGGCTCCGTTCACCTTGTTCAAATAAACAGTTATATCCAAAGTGTGTCGCTGCACTTGAAGGTGAACTACCCGTACTCTTAGTGTACAACGGGATCAGCCACAATTGCTCTCGCAATTGGTTGGATGAACTGCACCGGATGGAGTTGAGAAAGACATTCGTGATGTGGACCAGTGCGTCGAGACAAATGGGTTTTCTCTGCAACGATAGATGCTTTTCAAAGCAAGGGAGTACACTTGGTTGCTACACTCCATTTGGTATTTCCACATGACGCGTGCGGCGCGAAAAAGTATGCCATGCCCGCGATGGGCGCGGGAAGCCATCGCGCATGACGACTGCACTGTTGCGGGGGCCTCGGCGAAGTTTCCTTTGACTATTCCACCGCGAGCGGCGGAATGGCCATGAACTGAGCGCCGCGATGCCATCGCGGCGATCGAAGTATGCTCCCGGCCTAAGGCCGGCAGCAGAGTCTTGCGGGTGCCACGGACCCGCCATGGCAACGGCAGCGCCGCGATGGTTACTATATCGCAATATTGCGTACTTTTTCCGGCAGTTTCGGTCTTTGGGAATATCAGATGTGTAGTAAGCAAAACGCTATTTCTTTTGTGAAGAAGCGCTTTCTAAGCCACGTTAGGAGTTCTTGAATGTAAGCCCCGAAACCTAATAGAGCACTCCTTATAACTCAACAGTTCTGTACCATTTTGCGTTAGTCTCACTTTTGTGGTAGCCTTTGGGAGGACAGCATTCCCTGTCTTGTTGAGTCTGGGAGGTCTGTCCGATGCTGTTATAGCTCATACTAAAAAGAACGGTCTGTTTTTGCATCTATGTGCAAGGGATTTCAATAAACCTTACACGGATAACTTGTGGCTGGAAGGACACGAAGACTTGCAGTGCAATCAAGGTTATCTAGTATCGTGCAAAGGTTTTTTTACGTTACGCTTGAGTGCAGGATTCCATACGCCTCCATTTGACGGCACTAATGGTGACTAAATATATTGTTTGTTGTCAAGCTCCTTTATGGATAGAAATTATGCACCAACCTACTATATTTCTAGCATGTAGATTCGTTAAAAAATGTTGCGAAACAGATGAACCATAATCGACACGCATTTATCACTACCCTGCGGGTCTCACTCGCAGCTCCTGGCACTGTGGGTGACAGCTGCCGTGAATAGGAGAGCCCTCGGGGACGATTGCGACCAGCGGCTCCGCGACAACTCGTCCGCGCCGCTGCTTCCACCACACTGACAGCGTGGGTCCTACTCAGAAAATTTTGAACAAGTTACTTGCGCCTTATGAGCTCCAAAACAAGTTACTTGCGCCTTTACACCTCGAAAACAAGTTACTTGCGACTTATTGCTCGCGGTTAACTAACTTGCAAGCTTGCACCCAGGAATTTTAAGCTTGCACGCAACTAACTGTACTGCAAGCTTGCAAGAAGCTTTCGTGCAAGCTTGCACTGCAGTAAGTTGCGTCATCACGCGCGCACGCGGTCGTGCGGTATATGTTTCGAAATCGGAGCTGCTCTACCGGACAGTCTTGCCATTCTTTCTTTCATCATCCTTGTTTCCTCCCTCATCTTTTTTGGCTGTTTGCATCTGTAAATCCATTTCCTAGTTGTTAGAAAGTATCTCACAGCCTTTTCTCAAAAAGAAGGGAATCCAAGTCTAGGAAGAAAGTCCACCTTGTTTTTGTTTCACTTTGGCAGTTTTACGCGGCTAAAGTAGGTTTCTATTATATCCAGCTGGATCTATGTCCCACTATATATAAAGGAGTCTATGTATATTTACTTACCGTTTTCTTTGTTGTTGTGTGAAATCGCCGGATTTTTCAGAGATGAATCTGTAGACCCATCTTTCTAGACTTCCCGAAAGGAGTGATGGGTGAAAATCGTTTCAAAACAGTTAATGATTGTGTTTGCTTGTTAGCCAGAGCTATAGTAATAGAACGGATATCCTATCCTATATCCTTACGGGGGGCACTCCACTCTGAGTCACTGGCAGCGGCATAACCAGAAGCAAACTTTCTATAGAGTGGTTCAGCCAATTTTTTAATGCTTCAAACTTCTGTTAAAAGATCTCTCGTCTATCTAATTGGAATCCTCATGCAATTTTAGCCTGGAAGCAAGCGTCGCATTTAATCCTGATATATGTGAATAAAAACTGATATTTAGCGAAAAATAAACAACGCCTAAACGCCACCTTAAGGGTTATTTAGACAAGATAATTTTTAGCTCATTCGATAGAGATCGAAATTCTAATACAGGATATGGTAGGGTTCACACCACTAGCCTGGAAGCTTGTCTTGCAGTTAATTCTGATATTAATGAAAACTGATATTTAACGGAAGTTAAACAGCGCCTGAAAAAAACGTTGTAAGGGTTATTAATACACGATTCTTTCCTGGCTCATTCGAAGCCCGCAAAACCCCGGAAAACTCGTCGCTACTTGTGTCGCTTTAGACGCGATTACCCACTCCTCCGAACAATGTAGATTGGGCAAAGGGTATAGGGTGGTTCCATGTGCGACTGTAGTTGAATCTTAGCATGTCGTATAGGGTGAATTTTTGCTTACACGGAATATCCAGGAGGCGATTTGAATGCGTACTTGGTCTATATAGCGATTTGCGCTGCCCAACCAATAGATAATTCGGTTTTTTATCCTTACCAGCCATGGCGGTTATTCACCAACTTCGGAAGAAGAGCAAGCTTGGTTGGCATGGGCGAGAAGTCCTAGCCAGAAGAATGGAATCGGGTGCACGGGGTGACACCTAACACTGCGCTACCATGCGCCTGTCTGGATTGAATAAATAAATAAATAATAAATAAATAACAAATTAAACATTTTTTAAAATAAACTCTGAAGGGCTGCCACGATTCCGAGCGGAAGGAGAATGTACGGCGGAACCCGTCCACCAAACTGTGTTGTGAACAAGACGTTAGATTGGACGTTCCGAGTGCACCCACATACGTGTTACTCAAATTAATCTTCAAATTCTTCTCCTTAAAGATTCTTTTTTTCTTCCTCCTTTTCTTCCTTCTACTCAGAGTTTCACTAAGCACTAGTTGCAATCAGAATGCGTCCAGATACGTGTAAGGGTCCACTCAAGGCGTCCAACCTGCTCATAACTCAGTTGTCTTCACGGGTTGCGTCGTGCATTCTCATCTTGCGCAGAATTTAGAAGCCATCAGAGGGCGCCACCCTATCGGTCGGCGGTGTTGGCAGACAGCAGGACATGGTCGTTCCACCGACTTTCCTCGGCGCACGTGTCCAGAGACGGCGACAATGCATCGGAAACCTGTTCGAGCATCATCGTCTGCCATTTGCATAAGCGTTGTGTTGATATAAATCAAATGGAAACTCAACACTATGGCGCGAATTCCTTCAGACAAGTAACGGAAGTGAGACAGCAGGTAGGATCGCCTATGTATGTTGCGTTTGAAGCTGGGGGGTCGAAACTGTAACTTTCCTAGGCTCTTCGCTTTTCTTGGATAAAAAACAGGGCACAAGGTTTAAAGATGATGATGGATTTGACCCTCCATAATCAATTTAAAGTCTATAATTTTCGTGTCAAATTGGATGCTTTTTAAATTCACTTGGACACTTTTAAAGTTAAACTGAAGACTAAACAAACTCGAACTTGCTGCCAATATCATGAACTTGAACGTAACTTACAAGTCAACTGACAATCAACTTAACTCTTCATAAAAACGGAGCTTAAACAAAGTTGGATACTTTTATATCAAATTACACGCTTTTCAAGAAAATTGGCCGCTCCTCCAAACAAGCTCCACGCCTTTAATATCAGACTTAACATCCTCCAAATCCCAACGAGCGTCTTGGCCACTTCGACGCCGAGCGACGCGACGCCACGTATAGTGGCCATATTGATTGAGCGGCTCGATCGATCAATTTGGCCACATTACATGCCGTCGCGTCGCTCGGCGTCGAAGTATAAACGGGGCCTTAAGGTTAAACTAGAGGCTCTCCAATGTAGATGGAATAACTTTTGCCCAAAGAAAATTTAGCATGGCCTTCTTTGAAAAGTTTAAACTTACCTGATTCGATAAATGAAAGCGCTGTTTGAAATTTTATTAAAATTTTATTTTTTGGAGAAGAAATAAACCAAATTAATCAAAATTGAATGAACCATAATTTGTTTTAAGGCGTACAAAGGAAGCAATCATTTAGTGTATTAAAAGAAGGGATCGCTCGGCTGGATCGGCGCCATTCTTATTTAATTGATAGCAAAAATTCTGTTTGCGTGGAGTTACGCAGATGTGAAACAACAAAAAGAACTACAAAACACTGATATCCTCACTCGTCTGCTTAAGTAAGCAACATTTACTCTATCAATCAGACAAAAATTGCGGCGATCTACTCAAGTGCGTGGCGCGGTCTCCGCCTCTAACACAAGGGAAGGGTTTCGACCTCCCATGGAACTTCAAGTTGAGACCAAGATCATTGGAAAGAGCTCGGAATGCTGATTACGAATATTGGTGTCAAAATTGCAAAATGAGATCTCTGAGCGAGTTATGTCCTGCCGAAATCGGGTGATCTGACCACATCCTGGCCGTGCGACACAGTCATAGGGACTCCGTAAGAAGAGCACGCCACTGCGGCGGCGCAGGGGTAGTGCTCCTACTCATGAGGTGCGACGTCGTTGGTCCGGTTCCCGTTGCTGCCGGTTTTTTTGCTAATCGTACTTTATATTCGAAATAAAAATTTATTCTGAAATATTTTGTTTGTATTTTGTAATGTTCTTCTTCATCATACACTCCACTTACCTTTTTGCTTCACACATTTTTTTGCTTTGTTCCACGAATGCCAAGGTTGTTCGAAACACCTCTTGTTGTTCAATATATGATTTGGACTCTGCTTGTACAAAGTAGTAAATAAAAATGTCACCATAGCTGTTTTTTGCCATCAAGCATTTTTATAAATGTGTATGGTAGTTTTTCCGGCTATTTAATCAGACACGTGTCATTATTCGGAATAAAAGGTCATTTCGATGATAAATTATGATTTGCAAGAAAAACCGCCAGGAATGGGAACCGAACCAATGACATCGCGCCTGGCGATCAGAAGCACTACTCCTGCGCCCTCGCCGAAGCCTGCACGCTCTTCTTACGGAGCCCCGATAACTCACCACTCTCGCCCCAGCTATGTCGCACGGCCAGCCTGTGGTGAGGTCTCCCGATTTCGGCAGGCCATAACTCGCTCAGGACTTTAATTCTGCAATTTTGACACACATATTCGTAATCAGCATTCCGAGTTCTTTCCAATGATCTTGGTCTCAACTTGAAGTTCCATAGGAGTTCGAAACCCTTCTCTTGTAAGATGATTGCTACTTTTTTCGCTCTAAAACAAAACTCAATTCTAACAAATTCCATGTACTCTCATCTTGAAACCTCGGCATTATTGACAACAATATTTAAAACACTTCTGAGCCACGAGTAGGTAATTAATGTCTATTGCTATTATTATTAGCCAATACTAAGGCTTCCACCCAACAATATCGTGGCATAGAAGTATTTCAAATGTTGATAAAACTCACTGCGTTCTTTTTCACGAAAAGAAACTTTCTATACAACTTTAAGTAGTGTATTCACTTTACAGTTGTGCTGGAATGGCCTATTTGAATAGGCATTTAAACGATTTTCATTCGCACTAGAATATTCGAATTCTATTAATCAAAAATGGCTTTCTCGAATATATTCGAATTCCAATATTCAAAATTTGTGAGCATTCGAAACCATTCCAATACTGCAAAAAATGTCGAGAGCACAAGTCTAGTTCACTTATTGGGGCAGGTGAACTTTAGAAATTCAGAGAACACCATGCTAAATGTTCCTTGAAGAAAAATTATTCTAACCGGGTTCGAGAGTCAGTCACCAGTTGAAAACGGAGCGCGTTCTTTTTGATTTGGAAGATGTTGAATTTGATGCTAGAAATGTCAATTTTGCTTAGAAGGGTACCCAATTTAATTATTTGATTTGAAGTGTTTAATTCGACGTAAAAATTGGGTACGTGTCCGTGGGTAATTAAAAATTCTTTTTTCTTCGCCTTATTGATTTTATTCCTGCCAACTCCGCGGGATGTCAAGAGAACACCAGGACGCCCATCAACGCGTTGGTCGAACTTCTTCGTGAAAGCCCTGAACGACCGATATGACGCTCTTTGTGTCCCTCAAGCGAGGACCAATTGGAGCATTCTGGCACGCGACCGCGACGAATGGAGACCCTGCTGGCGTTCGTTCGACCAACTCGATGATCAATGGGAGGGCAGACGATAAAGGTGATTCCTGCAAAGTGTTTTGTCGATTTCATGCTCCTTTCCTTTCGCTCCGATTGTAAAACATTCGAAAGCCATCAAAGAGTGGTCAGAATGAACGGATTCTTTGAGTTCAGTGCTGTAGGCTACAGGTAAGCGTCTGAATGCAGGAGGCTTCGAGACAATCAAATTAAACATTTTATTGCGACTGCTGTCTAATTGGTCTCTGATTCATCCAACTATAGTTTTCGCCCTCATATGGTTTGGTTGTAGGCTCCTCTTCGTCGCCGTCGTCGTCGTCGTCCCAGCCTAGCTCCTTTGGAACTACGTAGCAGAAGGCTTCAGTGACCGGAACTACGTTGTCCGCGCCATCGACCGTAGTAATCCACATCCCATTTTCGCATTTTAACGTCTGCAAATTTTTAAAACTCTTCACTTCACCAATTTTCCGAGCCCACTATTTTAATATGCAGTACAAAACGGAATAAAAGGACCATTATGACACGACATTTTTTTGTTTTGTTTTCTGCAGTGCTGTTTGGAGGGTGCAAAAATAATGGGCAATAATTGGTCGTAGATGGTACACGATACCATTACTAGCCTACCACTTTTTTCAACGAAAATTCTATTATGACTTTCTTTGAAGTTTTAATTCATTTACGCAGTAAATTACCACGTTGATTGAAATGTTTGCTTTTTTGAAGAGAAAATAATGGTTTGAGGCCTGTTTTAAGGAGCAAGTGGTGGCCATTTTTAGTGCTAAAAGAAGCGATTGCGCCATGCCGTTGGTCAAGACGTCGCGGTATTCATTCGATTGATAGAGATATTTTGCACGCATGGAGTTTCATCCTTGCAAGAGATGCAACAAAAACAATTGTAAAGAATAAAGAATGGCCAATAATTGGCCGCAGATGCTACATGGTACCATCACTAATCTTTTTTTCATCGAAAATTCCAGAATGAATTTCTTTGAAGTTTTAATTCACTTCCACAGTAAGTGACCACGTTGTTTGAAATGTTATTAATTTCTCTCTTGAAGAAAATAATGCTTTGAAGCTTGGAGCTATACTTTGATGCTTCATGTAAGTGG
>CANDYH010001146.1:0-13391 GCA_947396885.1 Heligmosomoides polygyrus polygyrus | reverse complement strand
ATTATTGAATAACCGCTAGGAAGTCACCCCTATTTCGGCTGGTTAGGAGTTTGCAAGATATTTACTTGACCTCTAAAGTCATGAAAGCACAGTAGGGGGGGGGGGATTCTCTGTGCTCCCCCTTGCTAACACATATCCACCGCAACCTCCTATTGTTTTACCGAAGAAGGTTGCCAGACTTGTGATCAGCATCCCAAACAACCCTATATAACACATGTACTGTTCCTTTATATTCTATTCTGGCCATTTTAGAGAAGATATTTTACATACCATGAGTGGTTTTGAATATGCTTCTACCTCTTGGCGATCGAAATCCTGAAACAATATGATTAGATTGAATGTACAGTTAGCTTGACAGACTATGCTTAAGTTTAGCTGTTCGAAGCAGGGGTGCACATTTAACGGTTAACGATTTAACGAATTTAACGAACTAACGGCATTTTTCGTTGAAATTTGGCTTAACGAGTTAACGGATTTTTTTTAGAAATCTAGAAATTTAAAATTTTTAGAAATTTTTAACGAAAATTTTCTCAGTGAGTTTATCACATTTACCCCTAGTATTCTCTAACGTTGCAGGTATAATCCTTCCGACTTGGACTGTTTCTGAAAAAACTACTGAAATAAGCTAGAATATTTTAATATTTTATGAATTTGTTCTGAATTCTTGGAGATAATGCATTTTAGGGGCGTAGTGCAGTCGGAGGAGGTGCCGGCTATCGCGTGCAACCTATACCAGGGTTCTGGTCTTTTTTCTCCGCCTTTCCGTCCTATGCCAACCAAGCCTTCAACCTTTCTGGGGTCTGCGAATGGTACCAGACGTGTCTGGAAGGATAAAGCGCTGCCTTGTTCATCGGCTGGCCACAACAAGTCATTTTGGCCAAATACGCATTCAAGTCGTCTCCAGGACATCACGTAGAAGTAGAGTGCGCGGCGTATCTCAGAAGGGATTGAATTTAAAAGGATGAAGTAAGGTCATCTTTTATCCTTATCCTTTAATGCAAAAAAATTCTTCGCCGAACCCCCAAACACGTCAACGAATCCACAAAGACACTGGCCTAACCTCCTCGTTAAATATGCCTATCCTCACCTGGCGCTGCTCATCGCAGAATACTTTTTCGCGCCACCTGTAAGATTTGAGACGGAGAGAAGGCTTTCGGCCACTGGACATAATTGAAATGATTTTATAAAAACGCCAATAGCAAAAATTAGAAAAGCTGAACGGTAACACGTTGATGACGTGTAACACCTTTTCGGCAGTGTGGGACCGTGTAACACCATGCCGTGTCACGGTCCCAACGTTGCAACAAATGGATTGATCCCGCAGAGCAATCACTCGAGAATCGTGCGTTTGACAGCATGTCACTATTCCACTGACAGGCTTTCAGTTGTATTTTTTATTTGTTCTTTCTGTGTTTACTGGGCTGGTGCCCGCATCAAAATTGCATATGCTTGTAGAACAGTTAGAGAAAAGATCACGGAAGGGGGGAACTCTGGGTACTCGCGAGATCGCACATTTTATTACAGAATGCCTTGTGGGCGGCCATCTTCAATGATAATTCCATTGCTGTTCCTATTCCTCACCCAGTAGATAATTTGTTGCTGGTGGCTTGCTTATTTTTTCCTTGTTTGTTGGTGTTCAATTGTTTATTTTACATTGCAGTGTTACACTCTATTCCTACTTTAGCTCTTGACCCCTTGAAGTTGGAACGTACGAGGTTCTCCTTAATTTTTTTCACTTGAAATAACAGTTTGCAGGCAATTGTATTTTTTACGAGATTTAACGATTTACCGGAAATTAACAAAAATTTTCCGTTTAAAAATTTCGTTAAAAACAATTTAACGCACAGAATTTCGCGTGCACCCCTGGTTCGAAGCCCATCCGAAGACCGTTATCTTAAAATTACTGCCTTCAACGTTTAAAAATCGAGCATATCGATCGATAATAGTTAGTCATTCAAGGTTGTTCTCCTGAAAAGCTAATTCAGCTTACTGCATACTATTTGGAGGAGTCCTATATCAAATGCTCAACTGCGAACGAAGTGTTACATAACTAGACGATGGTAGCGTATTCGGGAGGAGAGGCGCAGGTGCGCGCGGACACACTGATTCAAGATCGAAGGTTTGATGAAGAACAGTTCTCTAAAGCTTTTTATCCTTCGGGGTCCTAGCATGGCTGGAGTTAGTACCAAACTTTTTTGGAAACGATGAATTGCTGGCTTTTCATCTGCTGACCACCTCGATTCATTGTGTACACCAGTTACCCATTCAAACTGCCTCTACGATATCCCGTTGAGGAAGAAAGAAAAAGGCGTTGTGCATCCTTTTCCTTTTATCGATTAAAAGATTTTTTTTTCATATTGGCGTCAACCACCTCTCGAGCGTCGATAATGGCGCCCTTATGATCGATACCAGCTTTAGGTTGTGAAGTCCATCAGCGAAGCGAACAATTTTGCAGAAAAATTTGGATGAAAAGATTGACTGACTAGCTATCTATATGTTGTTGGATTTCCTATTGAAGAGGTTGAAACCAAGCCACTCACTAGGGTTCGGTCTTTTACAGCTCCGATTCCCTTGACGTATGATGTCAACGTTGTTGCTTGAAGGACATAACACTCGTTGTGATAATGTAACTCTGCAAAGAGAATGTTCCACTGTGTCGTGTTGTGGCTGAATTTCAAAGAGAGACGTCGAGGTAAAGCGGGCATAACCTTTTTTCGCTACTAGATATTATGTACATTACCCCAACCACCGAGTAGCCAAGCTCAGAGCACATTAATTGAAGCGAAATGAACGATGTTTTCACCTAAGGCCAATGGATATTGTTTCGATCTTCTAAACAAAGCAAAGAAGGGTTTCGACCGCTCATCGAACTTCAAGTGAGACCAGGCTCATTAGAAAGACATCGAATGCTGAATACGAAGATGTGTGTAAAAATTGCAAAATGAAACGCTCGAGCGAGTTATGACCTGAGTAAGTTGGGTGACCTGATCGAGCGCTGGCCGTTCGAAAGACCTTGCGCAAGAACGACGAGTCATAAAGCTCCGTAAGAATGGGCGCCCAGCTGCGGCGCTGGAGCAGAGGCAGTGTTCTGGCTCGTCACGTGTGACGTCACTGGTTCGGTACTCATTAGTGATAATTTTTGCACATCATGTCTTTATCTTCGGAATGACCTTTTATTATAAATTATGACCTGTGTTAGATTAAATAGCCGGGAAAACTGTCATACACGTTTGCAAGAACGTGAACACTTGAAGGCAAAAAAGTGCTATGGTAACATTTTTAAGTTTCTAAAAGGACAGAATGAGTGAAGAAAAAGAAGCAGATCTACAAAATTTGGGCTTCCACTTCAATCAAAATTTAACTAGGTTAACGAAATTTTGGTCTCATCATGCACACATTATTCTATATAACAGCTTGCACTTTCTTCTGTTTCGCCAAGGTTGTTAGAAACACCTGTTTCTCAATATAAAATTTGGACTATATTCGTGCAAATAGTAAATAAAAATGTCACCATAGCGCTTTTTCCTTTCAAGCATGTCTGAAACGTGTATGACAGCTTTCTCAGTTATTCAATCTAACACAGGTCGAAATTAGAATAAAAGGTCATTTCGATGATAAAGACATGATGTGTGAAAATCTCGCAGCAACGGGTACCGAACCAGTGACACCACGCTGAGGAGCTAGAGCACAACCTTTGCGCCACCCCGGACTTGGCGCGTCGCCCGGCTAGCCCATGGTGAGACCACCCGAATTCAGCAGGCCATAACTCGCTCAGGGCTTTCATTTTGCAATCTTGACACCATATTCGTAATCAGCATTCCGAGCTCTTTCTAATGATCCTCGTCTCAACTTGAAATTACATGGGAGGTCAAAACCCTTCGCTAGTAAGGGCTGAGCAGCATGAGAGCAGATTGAGTCTCCCAATAGTTGGGATTCACCTTGGTCGGAAGGGCTGGGAGGTGCACTACGAGAAAAGCGAAACAATCACAACCCTTGTGGATGGTTCTCCCTGTTGGGAAGTTGCAGGTGAGGGTCCTCTCGCACACTAGTCTACCTCTTTGGGAGAAGATAAATTTCTGATTTTATAGTCTTCTTTTTCACTTTATTGTATGTCGCTTTGAAAAGTTAACTTTGACACTTCAAAATTTGATTTCTTTAGGCATTGGGAGGTGCATCCCATTCTCTCTCTCTCCTCCCCTCCCTCCTTCCGCAATAGGAAACAGATCCGAGCCGATTGATGCTTCACTTAGGGGACACCGAAGCCATAATAAATCAGCATCACACACCCTTGCCGTAGTACGGCCCAACAGCCATGAGAATCACATACGTGGAGTTGAGATTAAAGAGGTCACTTCGCTTCACGTCAAGCCGATGCCTGAAGAACACAGACATCAATAGCATGCAGCAGGTCAAAAAGTTAAAAGGACGTTACCTAATCAAGCAGTATATGGCATCGTGAACAAGAAAACTTGTAACTTTTTCAACATCAGTATTATCCTGAAGGTTATTTTGTGCTTTCAGTCATATTAGTCTTCAAACTTCTCATTTCCTAAGGTCCTACATTCACTATCAACATAAATTATGGCTCTGCTTAGTTAGTTAATGATACAACTAAATAATGCCGCTTTTATATTGACCTTTAATTGAATTGATATGAAATTTACCAGAACTTTGGTTTCCTGACGCCTCCCGTTCCATGCAAGACCACCGTGAACAACACCTTTTTCTCGTGCACAAAACAGAAACCAATATCGTTTCCCTTGAATGGTGGCTATACTCAGTAGTTATGCACATGCTCTACATATTTTTTTACTATTAGATACGCTAGAACATGAACGTTTAACGAATAGAATGGATTTAAGTGGCACTCCATTTTATCAAATTCCTCCTCTATCTCGTTGCATGTTGTGCGCATTGCTAGAAGTGACAGCAAGGAGTTGGGATTCATCCCTCGGAAGGAAATCCCAGCCCCTTCCTGTTGAGGAGAATCGCTCTGCATGCAGAAGTGAGAATCCTGTTGCGTATACTAATTTTTATCGGTTTATTGCATATGTTGCTTTGACTAATCTGTAGGTCTCACATTCGTGATTTTCCTTTGACCAAAAGACTAATCTTCCATTTCTTGAGCTCTATAATACTCATCTTGTGAGCTTGTGTCGCCTCCCCGATTCTGCATAAATGCTGTCCTCACAGTATTGCAGTCACTCAGCGAGGCAAAACTTTATGTCGTGTTCGACAAAGAAGAAGTCTCGCACTTAACCACTTGCTGCAATCATTTTGCTTATTCTGCTGTGGAGGTCGCGACGTAATTTACGGCACGATTCTTCTCAAACTTTCGTACGGGTTCGGCGAATCGGAACTGCGCTGCTGGAGAAGATCGAACACGGTCAGTATCGTATCAGTATCAGTATCGGCTACGGGACATTGTTCCAACCTACGTAACGCTAACGGCGAATAAAGACAAGAAAAACCATGAGATTCCAAACACTCATCGCCCTTAAAACGTTGAAAACGGCAAGGACAGAAAGTCTTTGCGTGGTTTCCCTAGAATCGTAATGAATGTCATTGTTAAATAGCATTAGCTGAAAGGAGTCGAATGACAGACTTTCGTAAGCCAAAATCTGTATGTTGAGGAAAACTCACTTTGTTGCTTTAGACTTTATACAACTTATCGCCAGTCAATACTGTTTAATGTTATAGTTAACAGCGTGTATTTTATCTTACAAGAAGTCAAACAATAATTGTGGCCTGCTTCTTTCCTTCAGCTAAGTAAGAATGTCAACTTCCTAGAAACTAACCATTTCAGAGTCCTTCGAAAATCCCACAGCCAAGTATGCATCGGTCTGTTTGGGATTTCCAGAGATCTCCATCACAAGGTCCTTTCCATCTACCTGTAAGGCTATAAACGTAGATAACGGAGTTACATGACGAATTTCAACTCCCTAATTACTAAAGCACACAGATACATCTAATTGAAAAGCTTAGATGATGCGTAGTTCTCAAGGATCACTTGAAATCTGTATAATGGTGAGAGTGGCGGTGTGCAAGGTTCTGTAATTAATATGATTGAGAGTGTTGACGTGGTTGCCATCATTCCCGTATTCCTCGAAATTCTCTGTCGGCTTATCACTTAACTGCTGCTAATAATACCAATAATACTCGAACTCGAATATTCGAAATCTGTGAGCATTCAAAACCATTCGAATATTCGAAGCTTGTCAAGAACGCACAATTATTCGAACACAATGCAGATGCAGCGCAATAGGAAAATTAGGATCTGCATTGTTTTGCAGAGCACCCTATATTAAGCATGGTCATTTTGCTTAAGAAGTTCAGGAATTGTAAGTCCTACGCCTTTCTTGCAATCCATATGCGATGCAGAAGCATATCGCCGCGTAATCCTTTTCCACAATACCACACAGCATGAAAAAACATTACTGCATCAGAAGCTGAAGCTTCAGCGGCTTTACTCATAGAAGGGCTTACACTTTCAATCGGGTGCAAAATTTTTGAATCGAATTGGATCTCACGAACCACTTTCGTGTTTGACATTGGCTGCACTGATCGATCATGTTCTTCGCCTTCGTACTACACCTTTGCAGCATCGATCCTACGCTACGCTTCAGCTGTTGTTCCTTATTGAGAGATCTTTTGAAGGACATTGGGACCTCTGAACCCAGAACGCACTGTTTTGTGAGCGTAGGATTGAACCACAAGCTCAATCTTCCCAATTCCACAACGAGACTCTCTGCTTGGTGACAGGTGACAGTGCATATCTCTCATATCTTAGTGACCGTGGATCCTATGCACTCTTTCTAGGCTCTCTGTTCTCATCAAGTTGCTTCTTAATTTTATCATGTGGAAGTAACCTTGTCTCCATCCATACGAACTGCGTAGCTACCCTCGCCGCGACCAGTCGCTGGAGCGATTCGGAGTATACCAGATGCCTAGGGGAGATTACCACTACATCGCGTCGCGCCGCGATGATGCTCTGAACGACACCTTAGGCTCGGGGTGAACCTTGACAGCCGAAGAAGCAGAATACGCAGCAGGTCCATGAAGAGATTGTCCTACTCCAGATTTTACTAAACCACTCTTACGGCGAGCCGGGGTAGAACAACGTCATCAAACTATTGTAGAAAAACAATAAAATATTAGAATCAAGGTCCCCTTTCGCAATCCAAACCTGATAACTG
Source organism: Heligmosomoides polygyrus polygyrus (assembly GCA_947396885.1). Taxonomy (NCBI): domain Eukaryota; kingdom Metazoa; phylum Nematoda; class Chromadorea; order Rhabditida; family Heligmosomidae; genus Heligmosomoides; species Heligmosomoides polygyrus. The sequence continues at coordinate 6,195 of CANDYH010001146.1, read as the reverse complement.
AAAGCAATCGTGCAGTCCCTTCTCACGTCGCAGCCTTTCGGAACAAAAAGACATCCTTTTGTCAATCCACATTCATTGGTGATAAACTGGCAGTACACTGCAGCGACAAATCCCTGAAAAGCTAATCTAAAACAACTTTCTGCACTCGAAGTCAAGCTAGCTGAATTCATTAGCGCGGTCAACGGGAATGCTTTGTAAGATAGTAACGTTATGAAAAATTAGGTGCTCTTCATGTTATGTTGAAGAAGTGCTAGTAGTTCTCATTCACCTAAACTTCAAGCTAGGTAAGAAATCAGTAGAATAAATGTGGACTGAGATCGCGCCGATAATTTCGCAGTCGAATGTATAGTCGTTTTTATGATAGCGCAGTGCTCGCTCTCTGTCGCTAACCTATTGGAGCTCCACTTCGAAGGTTCATTTAGCCTACCAACTCGGACAGAACAGCATGCTTCATTACTTTCGTGTGTTTCTCAAAGACGTGCCAAGGGTGATTATACTAGCTCTCCGCTCGTTCACATTCTCTTGCTTCGCGCTTTTCTTATAATTTATAATACATGAACGACATTTTTCATGCGTATTTACAAGGTGGGCCGTGGAGCGCAATATGAGGGGTGTCAACTGTTGCGTGCACCCGATACCAGGTTCTTGGTTCGGATTTTTCACCAGCCAGGCAAGCCTATCACTCCTCCAGGGTCGATAAATTGAGTATGTAGTCAGGGAAGGATAAAACACTGACTTTTTCATTGGCTGGCTATTTCAAGCCATTGTGTATTGCAAGCACGCATTAAAATAGCTCCTGCGACATTCCATAGAAGTGGAATGTGTGGTGCATCCCAAGAGATCGTCGTCCTTTATCCTCTCCCTTATTCATCCTGCATAAGGATCTTCATCAAGTGATGGGAGTCAGAACGTACAAAGCACATCGTATTCACTTTACTGGAACGTCAATGTGCATTCGCTAATCTAGGAGAGTTTTCGGAAAGTTTTGGTCAAGCACACAACCACAACCTTAGATTAGCTTAATATTGTAGAATTGCGCTGCATAGAAGGCTACGTTTTAGCAGAACGTGAACCCTGAGCAAGTTCAGCTACTTAATGTTGCCATCAATGCTGCTCTCAATTTTCCTGGATCTTTGTCCATTCAAGTGGTGAAATGACCCCTTACGTTCGGAGCTTTCCCGTTTCTCCATTTTCTTGTCATAAGGTGAACGTTGTATGTTTATTAATGTTTTTTTTTGTTTGTATTTCTACCATTAGCAACACTAACCATATAAAACCTTGACTACCACTAATAACAACAACAACAAGATTTTTGTGGAAAAGGTAACGGAAAAAATAGTATAAGAACAAATGGTGAATAAAAACATCAATATATCCTTTTTTTCTATCACGATAGAGGCGCTAAAATTCCCACTTTACAAAGCGTTTAATCTCTCTGGATGAAACAGAAGCAGAAGACGACTATAGACCATAATCTTTCCGCATTCTGTTGCACATCACAAGTACAGTACCGGACATGCCGCTGCGTCCAACAAGCACAAGCGGCGCAAAAGATGAGAAGCGGCGCAAAAGATGAGAAGCGGCACAAAAGGGCGCCGGAGAGCGCCGTTTTCCGCTCGCCACGATCCGCGTCTGAGGCAAGTCGCGTTAGTGCGCGGCGTCCTCAACTTCTGGACGTTAGACTGAATGAAGGAGCTTATCCATGCGTTCGGACGAGCATGGCCTACTGTTTGGAACTAACTTCCGCATGGCGCGCGCTCTGAACAATGCATGTAGGCCGGCAGAATCAATCGAGTGGCGCGACCGCTCGCAGAGTGACGTTAGGCTGATGGGCTGATGGATGGAGCCTATCCATGCGTTCGTACGAGCATAGTCTACTGTTTGGAACTAACTGCCGGCATGGCGCGCGCTCTGAACAATGCATATAGGCCCGGCAGAATCAATCGAGTGGGAGCGACAACCTGTAGAGCGAGCGACAGCTTGAACAGTGAGCGCATGGGGAGTTTTAACGAAAATTCCTAGCCTTCCTACTAAGGCATTGCTCTAGGACTGTCCAGCTTGCATCTGCGCCGTGAACAATGCATATAGAATCGAACCTATCAATCGAATGAGCGCGACAGCTTGTAGAGTGCGCGTTTAGGGAGTTTTATCAGAATCCTTAGCCGCTCTACTCAGGAGCTGCTCTAGGAATCTCCAGCTTGCAGCTGGAGTGCGCCGTGAACAATGCATATAGAATCGAACCTATCAATCGAGTGGGCGCGAAAGCTTGTAGAGTGAGAGTTTGAGAGTTTTATCAGAAATCCCTAGCCGTCCTACTCAGGAACTGCTCTAGGACTGTCCAGCTTGCATCTGGAGTGCGCCGCGAACAATGCATATAGAATCGAACCTATCAATCGAGTGGGCGCGTCCGCTCGCAAATTGCACGCGCGGGCGTGTTTGGGGCGCGATAACTCTGTCATGTGTGAACCCTTCCGGCTGCAGCTTGTGTATTTTGTAGTCAGTAAAAGCTCTAGCAGCTCTCCAAAGCACAGCGATGTAGCCTTAGAACTGACAAAGTTACGGTGGTGCAAGATGCAGGTCAGGCTTGTACATCCAATTTTTTTCGATTTCAGGTGATCACTGCGGGAAGAGGCGATGAGCTGACGGCCCTACAAATGCATAGGCTTACAGATCACTTAAACGTACTTTACAAGAAGGCGCTTACAGCTCTCCAGCTGCCTACCTGCCTTAGTTACAGCTGCCGCTTTAGAGCGGCGGACGGCAGCAGTAAAGATTCTTCCGCACTTTCTCCTTCCAGTTTTGAGTTTTCGGCACTCTCAGTGACACCATTCTCTTCAACTCGATGAGCTCTATCGAACGGTGTCAATTTCGGCCAGTTTTGGAAAAATCGAATTTTGACAATTTCGCGACGAAGAAGAGGGCGCCGCTCTAGGTCGCGGCAGAGGGTGATGACGTCATAGAAAATCGATATTTCGACCGAGCCAAGTTGGTTAAGACTCGATAGAGCTTTTCGTGCTGAATTGAACAGTGCTGTACGAGTGGGCGAATACCGTAATCTGGGCGAGTAAGAGCAGGGAGAACATCGACCGTTATTGTGCTAAATTGCACATGCGGGCGTGTTCAGAGCGCAGTAGCTCGGTCAGGTTCGAGTCGTTTCGGCTGCAGCTCGTGGGTCTTATAGGCAGTAGAATGTTCTAGTGGCATGCCAAAAGACAATAATGTAGCTTACGATAGGGCAAAGTTACAGCGCTGCGAAAATGCAGGTTAGCCTTGTGTGACACGATTTTTTCCAAATTCAGTCGATCCCTGTGGGAAAGACGCGGAGAGCTAACATCTTACAAATGGGCAGGCGAGCAGAACGCTTAAGGTTCTTTACCAAACGTGCTCACAACTCCCTAGCTTATTAAATTGCCTTAGGTACCAGCTGCCGTTTTAGGGCGGCGGACTTAGCGGTTGAAGTTTCCTGCCCTCTTACTCACCCATATTTGGGTTTTCGATAACCCAATAACACCATTAGCTTCACCGCGAAAAGCTCTATCGAACGGTAACCAATTTGACCCTGTTCGGAAAAATCGATTTTCGATGACGTCACCGTCCCTCTGCGCGGCTTTGAGTGGGCTTGTCTCGTGCGAAACCGCAAAAAATCGTTTTTTCCAAAATCGGTCGTAATGACACCATTCGATAGCGCTTTTTCCTGCTGAACAGAAAAGTACCATTGCGTGTGTTTGAAAACTCAAATCTTAGCGAGTAAGAGCGCAAGAATCTCTAACCGCTATCTTCCCAACGCTTTAAACTGGCAGCTGTGGCTAAGAAAGTTTAGGCAGCTGAGGCGTTCTGAGCACGTCGTCGTTAGTTATCTTAAGCGTCTGTTAGCCCACGCATTTTAAGCGCATTAGCTAGCTGCGTGTTCCCGCAGTGGTCATCGAAATCGGAAAAAATGCGTCACACAACCCGCATCTGCATCTTCGCATCTCTGTAACATTGCCTCTTCTTAAGCTACGCCACTTCTATTTTTGGCACGCTACTAGAACATTTTACTGCCTATAAGACCTACAAGTTGCAGCCGAAACGACTTGAACCTGACCGAGCTACTGCGCTCTGAACACGCCCGCATGTGCAATTAAGCACAATAACGGTCGATGTTCTCCCTGCTCTTACTCGCCCAGATTACGGTAATCGCTACTCGTAGCAGCACTGTTCAATTCAGCACGAAAAGCTCTATCGAATCCTATTTTATAAAGCGGCGAGGCATGAATCACTGACGGTCAACGGGTGCAAACGCTGTCAACGGGTGCAAACGCTGTGAACGGGTGCAAAGAGGTAAACAAGGATGCGTGGCAGGCAGCCACGACCACCGCTGTTGACTGCCTTCCACTACAGGTCGTCACCGAAGAACATCCACTTGATGAGGTTTCGCAACATTTCACAACGGCTGTGAGGCATGCCGTTATGACGAGGCGCCGCTGCCGGGTTAACACGGCTCATACCCCGTGATCAGTGCTTAGAGAGGTCTGCGCGATCCACATTCGCTTCTGTATGCCTGCTATGTCGCCACTGTTTCGCTACGCGTTCTTGCTAGCGTGTCTTTCTTCTTCCTTTTGCTCTCTGCTCAATAGGTGGATGTTACGTGATTATCATGGCCGCAGACCTAACCGAAACGGAAGAGATTTCGTGCTTCTTACAGGTTTAACTAAACACCCTTTCTAGATGGTTAGAAGAATTTTTTCTTCAGTGAAAACTTAGGATAACTTTTTTGATTTTTTTTTACTTCAGCTGCCGAATGAGTGAGCTGGCCCATGAACGTTTGAAATTTAATTGAACGTCTTCCAACTCCAGACGAGCTTCTTACAGGTTTAACTAAACACCCTTCTAGATGGTTAGAAGAATTTTTTGTTCAGTGAAAACTTAGGATAACTTTTTTTAGAATTTTTTTTTTACTTCAGCTGCCGAATGAGTGAAATAATTTAATAGCATTATTTCACTCATTCAGAACAAATTATAAATTACATTTAGTTTTAAGGCGTAGCAAAGCAGCGTCATGTAGTTCACTAAAATACTGGATCGCGCCATGCACTCTGAAACCAGTCGCTATGTTTATCTGATTGATTGTGTAAATACTGCTTACGGGCAGCAAGAAAGTTACGATATGTGTTTTTTTACAATTGTTTATGTTACACCGTTTCAGATGTGAAACTGGATGCAAACAGAAATTTTGCTATCAATCGAATAAAAATCGCGACATCCCGGACGGGGGCGTGCGCAATCTCTGTTTTAGCAAAGTAAAATGGCCGCCTTCTGCACTGCCGGGTGGTCCACCAAAGAACACCCAATTGATGAGGTCGCGGCTATGACGAGCCGCCGCTGCCGGGTTCAGACAACACGCGCAGCGTTGCGGTAGAGGTCTGTGACGCGGCGCTACTCAGACCTCATGATCTTTTATGAACACGTCGATGTGTCCACCTTTCGCTTTTGCTTCCCTCCAAGATCGCTACTGTTGCACTGGCGTTATTGCTAAAAATTATCGGGGCGGGTGTTGCGTCCTTAGCTCACACTTCGATCAGGCAATCAATATCCTATTATCTGGATCAAGCAGTCATTATCGTTCGGTGTTATCGATTGTTTGAACGCGATACTGAATTTCCCTCAGATGCAGTGAAGGAAGGGAAAAATCAAATAGAGACGGAAACTCTCACAATGTATAATGGAGGATGACATGAGTCACTTCTGTAGTGGTTCTCCAATAGCAAAAAACAATGTTCCCATCTTCCCCCTCCCCAATATTTCGACTACACCAGGCTCTCGAGTATAATTCTTCCCGTACGTCTCCTCAAAATTAGCGGCCAATGTTATAATCTGGAAGGTGCTCTTTTGATTTGGAAATTGTTCACTTTGATGCATACTAACTTCGCGGGCTGGGTTACTAAGCTATTTATACCTGCTCAGGTCCTCGAATTTTAAGCGGTGGACAGACAGCTCAGCGAAGGAAGTTCGTCGACCTACGCATGGTTCGTCTACGCTTTCAACCAAGTCTTGCCGCTAGGTCCCAATTTTTTGCAGTGTTTTGACCATTTCCATTAGCACTGTATGCAGAGGAGGACAGTATTTTTGTCCCAAGTCACCTGTTCCGAAGATCGTCACACGTCGTCGCATAAGGCACGGCGGCTGGACGGAAACGGTCAGGCGTTCGATCAGGCC
>CANDYH010001145.1:0-13373 GCA_947396885.1 Heligmosomoides polygyrus polygyrus | reverse complement strand
CAAAACTTTTGCATGATGCGCCACGCTTTCTACTAACTTCCACGGTGTGTTGTGAAGTCGATCGGTTTACTTCGAAATGTTCTGGATGTGGTTTCGATGGTGCAGAAAATTTTCTTGCGTTCCCTTCACAGAAGTTTTCCTCCACCTAAGGTTCACAGCTTTTCCGAGAATTAGTTTAGTTTTGTAATGTTTCTAGGAGGATTTGTAGCGTCGATCATTTTTCTTTCACCACATTACTAGTTAGTAGTGAGGCCTTCTAAATCGTGAGAACTTCGGGCATTTTTTGCATCGTCAACGGGAGGATAAAATCATTGAGGTGATAAGAAATGCCCAATTTTCTCACGATTTGGAATACCACACTATCAACTCGGGACGTTGTGTAATGGTTTGCAAAATACACACTAGTACGATTGAATAAATAGATAAATAAATAAATAAATAAAAAAGTGCCAATCTAATATTTCGTCTATCTGGTCAGAATTTCAGAGGCGAGACGACGGTAGGGCTCCATTTTTATCATTTTCACGTCGAGTCGGACACTTTTCAAATCAATTTGGACATTCTTCTAAGCTAGTTTAAGACTTTTGAAATCAAAGGTATCACCTTTGAAATCAAAGGGAACTCTTCCAAGTCGAAATGAGCTGCTTCTACAGTAAACTGTAGACTCTACTAAAAGGTTAGAATAATTTTTGTTCAAGGAGGACTAAATTCGCTCCCAATAAGTGGCAAATTGTTTGAAGTATTATTCAAATCTTATTTCTTGAGGAAAACAATGTTTAAAACTTGGCTTAAAGAGCAGAAAGGCGACCATTTTTAGTGTCAAAAAGTGAGATAGCGCCATGCCCTCGTCCGAAAACGCGGTTTTTATTCGATTGATAGCAAAATTTTTGTACACCTGCAAACGATGCAACATAGACAATTGTAGAAATCACACATTTCCTAGCTTTCTTGCTGCATGCAATCAGTATTTACAGTTTCAATCAGGTAAACATTGCGACTTGTTTTCGAGTGCATGGCGCGATCCAGTTTTTTTAAATGATCTACATTGCTGCTTTCTTGCGCTTCAAAACAAAATTTAATTTATTACATTTCTCGAAAAATTTATAAAATTTTTCCACTGCTTGGGGCACTGCCCCATCTGAACCATAAAGTTTCAAAGAAAGTCCTGTCAATTTTTTTGAGCAAAAATTATTCTAATCATATTAGTGAGTCTGTAGTTTAACTTACCTAAAGGTCATATCGATTTGAAAGAGTCCGCTTTGATTTCAAAGTTCTTAGGCTTAGCGTACAATAGTTTCCAATTTGGCGTGAAACGGACCCAGTTCGGTAAAAATTGTATACATGAAATCAAAAAGCGGACTTACCTTATAATCCTGTTTGTTTCAAGCTTTGATAAATTTGAGAGTTTCAGAAACCGTAATGATGAGGCTACAGCTCGTCTGAAAGCAATATTCTCATTAGCTATTCACTCATGTAGTCAGCTAACCAGGTAAAGCAACTCGTTTTCGAGAAAAAACTCCACTAGTTATAGAGTTTTGAGTAACATTTTGAAAATCGATTGTGGTTTCTAGAGCAACAGCAGCACGTAAAAATTCTTACGGCATCAATTAGAGTAAGGTGTTCCGAAACTGAAGAGGGAAGGACAGGAAAATTGATCTCTAAATTGACATAGGGAGGGAGGGGCAATTGAACTTTTCGTATTGAATCAGCGCAATCAGGAGAAAAGGCCGGTTAAGGTGTAAGCAAGGAACTTCGCATATCTGAATGTACGGATAACTGAGGGAATCCTCAAGTAGTGCTTGCAGTACGAATCTAGGCGAAGCTAATGAAGAAGAGGTGTTCGATCGGGTATGGAGGTGTCGGCGACAGAAGGTCGCGTGCGCTGATTAAGTATTGATGACAACGTCGTCGAGCTCTCAACAACATCCATCCGATTCTACGACGATTTCAGTAGAAGTCAGAAGTAGACGGAGTTGTCAGCTCACGTCGAGGACCGCCGGACTAAAAAGAGCCGAACGATGGGAAAGGCAGGAACTGGATTATGAGTATGGAGCCCATTGAAGCGCATGGGAAAATGGGACGGAAGAACGATGACGGGCAAGAAAAGAGGCCGTCGGGCCGTCAGACGTTCACTGGTGATGTGTGGATCTTCTAGTCTCCTGGGCCTTCCATGAAATGAATATGAAATGCATCACTTTTTGAAGAAAAACAACACGAGCACTTCTGGAGAAACGCATAAAAACGTGCGAAACAGAGTGTCCTCATTTATTCAGAGACGTCGAGATATGGACCCAAGTCCTTGGAGAAGTTGTCAGCGAAGAAGTGTGCCGTGCGTGTGGACGCGAGAGAAGGCGTCGTCTCGCTTTTATGCTTGAGCCCTAATGGAAGAGTTTGGCTCAGTGCCCAAATTAGATTCGAATTGCTGCCCCATCGGCCCCGCCAAGGAATTTGATACTATAGCACGCAACATGGATGCATGTCCGGAGTAGTCACGCCGTACTATGATGAACTCGAACTCGTGAATTCGGTTGGAGCACTGCCGCTCTCTAGAGGTTTTCCGCATATTTTGAACTGAATTTTTATTACTCAAACTTTCATGGATAACATGAAGGTGCTTTTCAAAGATTGAAAAACCAGCAGACGAAAAAATAGAAGTAGAAAATTCGACAATAAATCGGGACTGTAATAACTGGTGCTAATATCTGGTGCTCAGCGTCGTTGGACGCCTCTTCATTGGGTAGCACGGCAATCCGCACCAATTATCCGCACTCAACGGGCGAAGATAGCACGGCATCCCGCACCAGCCGGCGGTCGCTCAGCTCCACCCACGGCGTTCCGCACCACGAAATTGAGCACGCGTTCGCGGTCCAAGACGGAGCACGGCACTGGATGCTACAGTTTTATTTATTCCCAAAAACATGCGCTGAATTCCACCCCATTTCTGAGAGGACTAAGGAAAACCTATTGGCTCCAAGAAGACAGAGACGGAATGAGCTGCTTGCTGCAACGCTGCAAGAAGTCCGTTACAGGTCCGCCATTGGGGCGCCGCTTGGTTGATTTGTTTGCTGGCAACAGCTGTTTCTATGGGATTTCCTCGAATTGGTGGGACGAGTCCAGCGACGACTGCGTCTTCTTATGGCCCGTAAACACCCAGTCTTCTAAGCAGTCCGGCTGGATAAATGGAGATGACAGCGTATCTGTCTGATGACGAGCTCTCGACAAAAGCGTTAAGGAAGGGATTGTATTGAGGATGTCATGTACATTTGGAAGGGTCGAACGAGCGTAGCATATGGGCTATTATTTATTTACAAGGATTTGTGTACGCAGAGCAGAGCTTCTAACTACGCAACTCACAAAATATGGAAGACGACAAGGAGAATACAAATGGGTGTCTCTCTAAACCGTTTTTCCACCAACAAAATTTAGGAAAAATACCCATATCTTCGGCAACTGTGCCCAAGGTGACGCCTTTTCCCCACTCCTGATTGACTAGGATTCCTCTGAAGGCATTTGCATGGAATTTTGCTTGTAATATAGTTAACGGAATGTTGCAGTGACCTGTGGTCTTTGAAGATATACCATTTTCACGTCAAACTGGACACCTTTCAAATCAAATTGGACACTTTTCACGTCAATTTAGACACTCTTCTATGCTAGTCTAAGACTTTCGGAATCAAATTGAACGTCTTCCAAATCGAAACAAGCTTCTTACAGGTTGAACTATGGACTCTCCAAGATGACTAGAATAATTTCCTGTTCAAGAAAAATTTGGTATTTGTTTGAATTTTTTTTACTACAGCCACCCGAATGATTGTAATAATTTTATAATTTTTTAGAAAAAATAATAAAGTAAATTTTGTTTTGAAGCGAGCATGTGTGTGTTTTGTACAATCTTAATCCTGCATTGTTTCTAAGTGTGAAACTCTATGAAAACTGAAATTTTTTTAGTAATCGAATAAAAATCAAAAACGTTTTGAACGAGGGCATAGCGCAATCTCTTTCTTGGCTCTAAAGAATTTCCACCTTTCTGTTCTTTAGAACAAGTTATAAACCTTTATTTTTCCACGAAAATTGAGAAGTTTATAAATTTTACTAAGTGTTTACTTATTGGGTAAATGAATTAAAACTTTAAAGAAATCATGCTAAAATTTTTGTTGAACAAAAAAATATTCTAACTATTCTGGAGAGTACTTAGCTTAATGTAGAATAAGTTTATTTTGATTTGGAAGAGTTTGCTTTAATGTCAAAGTCATAAGCTAACATAGAAGAGTGTCCAATTTCACGTGAAAAATGTCCAATTTGACCTGAAAAGGGCCCCATACGACGTGGAAATGGTATTTTTACTGATTCTGGGGCTGATATGCGTTGCTTCGAAGCTGGTGGTGATCGTGAAGTCGTAGTGGTGCTGAGCGCCGTGCTCTTGACTGTCTGGTGCGGAATGCCGTGCAAATTTCATTGTAAAGTATGTAATAGAGTTTTCGTTGGATTTTTACATTCGAATGTGGAGCCTTTCTTACTGACTGCCTCATGAATGAGTCACCAGATATTGTGGTATGTGAAGGTGTTGTAACCTATTTAGTCCAGTAGAAAGGTACGAAGTCTTACTTTAGTATGTATGTGTGGCGCATCTAGGAGAATACTCTTGTTGCATGTAATTCAATTTAACGATAGCACGATGTCACTGAACTGCTTCAAATGAGGTGAGCCGTTTTCAATGGGCAAAACAACAATCAACTACATATTGAACACCATGTTGTAAAATGAATGTCTCATCCCAATAAAGGGTGGAATCCGCCGTGGCTGCAAGAAATATGGACGAGCCTTTCTTGCAGAAGTGTTGATGAACAAATTCGATGCATCGAAGATGTTGGCTATCGATTTTTAACAGGAGGGACGTATTCGATATTTTTTGACGAAGCTGTGATCTTTCATTCGAACAAACGAAGGAGCCGGCTAGTTGATCGCAGACCGATCCTCTTATGTGGAACTATTAATATGAGCCTTACTTGTGTGAAGCCTTCCGACTTCAACGTCTCGTCGAGGCGTGGAGAAAATAAAGAACAGCGGAAGGCGTCGGTTTAGATGATTCGTTTGATTGTCAATGATCAACGTATTATGTTCTGTTGCGAATCCGATTCTGCTCGTCGGTGTTATGTGTCGTACTACTCTTTTCCCACTGCAATTACTTTGGAGTGGAGCGCCGTGCTAATCGACGAAAACCAGGTAAGCTTTCGCAGTTTAATGTGCATGGTAGCTAGAAACGAAGTGTGTTTCATGCGCTTGTAAGTGCCATGAGTGAGCAGACAACGTTTGTGAACAGCATTCAATCCAAAATATTCCGCTGGTGACTATTGTTGCAGCTGAGGGTGTAGAAGTTTTATTTGTGTAGCAATTATGCATATTCATGCAGATTCTCATGACGCTCATTAGGATATTACTTTGTGTGGGCATTTTGAACTGTTATTCAGGGTTTGCCACCTTCAGCTATGCATTGTGAACTATTACATCCTTGTGCGGAACGCCGTGCATTTTATCGCTTATATGGGCCATTTTAGTGAGGGGCGCCGTGCATTTGTTGCTAGTACATACCTTCCTACCTTTTGGTGCGGGACGCCGTGCATTTTATTGTTAGCGCTCCACAGGATTACGAGCTTTGTCGCAGGCTTGCTCTTAGACATTTTCCGAGAGAACGAGCCCCTTTTACCTGGCTAAGGCTTGGGGAAAGAATTCAAGATGTCATGCTGCTCTTAGTCTGGTACCCATAGCCGCATGCAAAATTCTGAATAAACGAAACAGGGTGGTATATACACAAGTGGCTCAATTCATTATGCAAGGCTGCCCAGTATCGTATTTTGTGTTTCACGAAATATAAACATTTGTGTGTGTGTGTTCTGTTTGCCAGTGCTGGACTCTACTGGGCCACATCTGAAGTAGGAAGGTGCATTTTTTTGTTAAAAGCGGTACATCGCTGAATGTAAAGTGATCCCCACAGGTGTCGTGCCGATGATTGTGAAGAGGTGCTCAACCTCAGAAGTAAAAGTGATGGACTATGTTCTTCCGAAAACATTTAGAAGCGGATTTCCGTGTGGTACTGATGTGAGCAGGATTCGGTGCGGAATGTCGTACTATTCACCCATTAGGAAGCGAAGTTTTGCTGTGTGGGGAAAGCTGCCCATGGGGGCAAACCGCAATTTAGATACAAATAAACTATACACTACAGAAATGTTCAGGATTCATCGATGCACCCTATAACACAAATATCTTTCATTGAACAACGTTCAGCTAGTAATTGCTGACCGTTTTTCTAGTAATTTCTTCGATTCTTCAACCATGTACTATTTATGCATATTACTACAGTATTAAGCAGCAGCTTCATGCGGAAATGTGTTGAAGCAATGATGATGCGTAGTGAACATAGAAATCGACGATCCCGTACGGAAAACATCTTTGACGAGCTACTAATGTCACAAGTCGATGGCCGCTGGATAATTGCGTTGGGTCAACTTATTATAATGCCAGATGCGCAAGGACGTTCGCACTCGAACATCTCCAGTCAGATGCACTTCGTTGAACCCAACGCTCCATATAGATTTTCTTCTTTTTCATGAAAATATTAAGTAGGTTACTAAAAAAGATAGCTATTATTTCTCCCGATGTCTCTAGACTTCTGCTTAGTTCTTGTTTATTTTTCTGCAAAATGTACTGCAGTTTAAAAAAAAAAGATGAACGGGTGGCCACAATTGCTGTGGACCTTGCACTTCCGAGGTTGCACAGCAGTACAGGCAATAATTAGGTTGTTCAGAGTTTGTAACCTCCGAAAAAGTTTGTTTCAGTTTAGCAGCAATGAGGATTGACCATATTAGGTACGGAATTGAGCTCGTTTCGCACGCTCGTATGGCGGCTTGTGTCATTGTTCGTTTATCGGTGCGTAAATGATATACATATAGCAGGACTTGTAACTGTTTTTCCACCGCCCGCCAATGAATTGCACGGCATTCCGCACCAAATGTGCCGTGCTGCCATCATGAGGGTAGCACGGCAGCACCGATATTCTCAGCTGCAAGGATCAAGCGCCAGCACGGCGTTCCGCACCAAATGTGCCGTGCTGCCATCCGGACGGTAGCACGGCAGCATGTTGTCCTTAGCGCAAGGATCAAGCACCAGCACGGCGTTCCGCACCAAATGTGCCGTGCTGCCATCCGGAGGGTAGCATGACAGCACGAATATCCTTAGCTGCAAGGATCAAGGGCCAGCACTGCATTCCGCACCATTATCAGCTGGTACTACGGCATTCCGCATTAAATATTCAGCGTGCAGGCAGTATCAGGTTGCACAATGCATTGCTTTCCTTTTCGACTTCATCAAAGGAAAATAAAACAGCTTAAGTCGCGTAGTGCCCAGCCGCTGCTTGTCCATGATTACGCAAGAGCTTTTTGAGCTTTTTGTTCTCCACAAACGAGTCTGGTATCAACTAGACGACGAGCGTGAGACCCAACCTGATTAGCGCGCGCGTAAGTGGAACTTCTAATGCAGTTCTTCTCTGACAAAACACCGGAAATAGTCGAGAAACTTAATTCAGTGTTTAATAGAGTTTACTGGATACCTTATTCTAAACCAATTCATATTTCAGAAGACAGCTGAATGGTAGACATCTGTGAATGTTCATCTGCGTTGTTGCCCTTGTAATACTGCTCCTATGTCGACATGCCTTCTCCACAGCATTCGGTGAGTATCTTTAATTCCAACTGTTTATTTACAAATCACTATAATGTACACGTAATGTCTAGCGAATACATAAAGCTCTGTAACCTATTCTACTGCATGTCTCACTATGCTACGCGGTTCCTTCCATGCCAATCCTGTAGTCGTCGTGCGCTGAATAATCGGCTTCACGGGTCTGTTTTGATATCTCGGTACCTTCTCAAAAGAAAAAATGAGAAAAATTACAAGAAGTTTGGAAAATTTGAAGTGTAACTCATAAATCGAGTCTTACAAGAGGAGTCAAAAATGCTCCTCCTTTGCTAAGAATGAAATCAAAAATTTAGCTCCAGCTCACCTGCACATTTGTTTACGGAAAACTGAGCTTGAGCACTGTGCACGACCAGTCTTCTGTCGAATCCGACCTCGAACATCATACACCCTCTGCTGTGCGGAATCCAGTTTATAGCACCGCACGGCCGACTTCCGTTGGCACTTGCCCTCGAACACTCAGCTTGGCAGTGTTCTGAAGAGAGGATGCTCAGAAAGTTTCCTTGGGAGATAAACTCAACACGTACCCAACGAGGATGCTCTGTCGAGTAGATTTGACTCGAGGCTGAGAAGCATTGTGTTGGGAAACACGGTGAAGCATCGATCTATCGGTTCTGATCGAACAGTGACCGAATTGCTTACTGAAACTATAAACCTGGTAGTATTTGCTGATACTCGAAATAGTGGAAAGAAGCGAAGCAGAAACGCTGTTCGATCTTGATGACCATCGTGGTTTAGTTGTGGAAAACTGCCTATGGAATAAGCTTAATAAAAGAAGGAAGGAAAAGAAAAGAAAAATCTGTATTTGAGACAAGCAAAATTTTTTTGAAGAGTATAATTAAGAATTTACTGACCATAGACACCTTACAAATTTGATTGGTACAAAAGCGAACAAAATTTTAATTTAAAAATTCGAAAAATTAAAGTGATCAGGCCGCCTATTTTCCGTAGGAGCGGAGCGGTGCGAAATTCTGTACATATAGCAAGGACTGCCGTGCAGGGTTGTTATATGCCGTGCGTGTATGCAGCGTAGAAGATGTAGTGAAAATTTTGAGTTTTGAGCAATTTTCTTTGGGTTCATTCATGAGATCTCTGTTAGCAGTACCCAGTCTCAGTGTGTGCTTATATGATCTGCCAAGGTGCATTGCAGCAAGTATCCAGTGTTTATTGGAGCCATCTGCACATCGAATTCCGTACGCTTTTAGCGCCAGTCTAGGATCAGCCCGACATACATACAGCATAGAGCAACGCAAATTTCGTACGAAGAAGACTCGAGTTTTCCATAAACCTGGCAACCGTACATTACTCTGCACCGGAGACCGTTCTTCAACAATTAACTGCCCAATGAGAAACCTCAACGTGTAATGATGTAAGGGAATTATGTGGCCGCCCCACCTAATTTTCGACAGTTTGGCCCATGCGATAGCACCTCTGACCCTCGCCCATAGGCGAAACTCGCTGATTCCATGTGCTTTTGTTATTAGCTATTAGGTGCCCGTAGTCTCGGATAAGGGCGAAAGCCATTTGCTCGCGAGTTTTGGTGCTGATCGCCGTGCGGCACGTCTTGGTGCGGAATGCCGTGCACTCTGCGGGTTAGCGGTTGCCGTGCCGAGACATGCTTGACATATTGTATTAGGTTGTAACGAAATAAATGGCACTGAACCACTGTAAATTTAAACAGTTAATATCTCGGTTTGTAGGCAAGTTAAAAACCTTCTGATTCTACACATCTTTGCCAACGTGACACAAGCTTTTTCATCCCAGTAACGTAAAAACCAGAAGTTCTGGAATTGACGAAATCTTCGAAGGCACTTTCGGCATCCTGTTGGTATTTGAATATTTTCCCTACCAAGAAGTCGCCAAGATGCTTGAAGAATGGTAGTCTGTTGGGGAGAGGTCAGGAGAAAACGGAGGATGTGGTAGAGTTACAATGCTCAGCTCATTCAATTTCTGCAACGTCATTCGTGCTACATGGGGGCGAGCATTGTCGTGCAGAAGGAGAACTCGCCTTCGGTGTACCAAGGCCGGCCGGATATCCTTCAACTTTTTCGTCATTTCTTCAATTTCAATGCAGTACTTCTCTGCCGTGATGGATTCACCGGGAGGGAGGAAGCTGTGGTGAATAATTCCCAGCGAACACCACCATACTGTCACCATTACTTTCTTTTGGTGTGATTCCGGCTTCGCAAAAACCTTGGGGCTCTCATCGCTGTCCACCCACTGTGCCGATCGTCGCCTGTTGTCGTACATTATCCATTTCTCGTTAGGTTACGATGCGATCAAGGAATGGGTCCGTTTCGTTCCGTAGAAGCAGTGCGGACGAGATCTCATATCGTCGGTTTCCTTGCTCCGCAGACAGCTCGTGAGGCACCCATCTTTCCAGCTTTTTGGTCTTTCCATTTCCTTCAGATGCCGGGCAGCTGTGTTGTGACTGACGCCAAGAACCTTCGCTATCTCCCTGGTACCTTTGTGTGGATCCTCCTCTACCACATCTCTCAGCTTGTCCTCATCAACATCACTATGCCTCCCACGACCTTCATGTTCTTCCAAGCTCTCATCTCCATTCCGGAACTTCTGATACCAACGATACGCCGTCCGAATTGTGGAACATCCTTGACCGAATGCGGCGTTGATCTTCTCGTCCGCCTCCTTAGCTGTAGTGCCCAGCTTGAATTCATACAAGTAAATGCCTCGGATTACCCTTTTGTCCATCTGCAAAAAAGTCAATAAAACTCTAAAGTTTTCCCACTTTTACATAGAAAATTTGGTACTCAACGGTAGAGCAAAGTTTGCGCTTCTAAACGATATGCCACATGTTACGGTTTGTTCTTGATCAAACGCGTAAAGACGCGCCAAAAAATGGTGCGAGCCAGTGCCATTTAATTCGTTACAACCTAATAGTTGGCTAATGCAAAGGTAACCGTGCTTAGATTATTGTGGAATCTATTTTCTTTAGTATATTGCTTAGCTTTCAAATTATTTCAATAAACATGTGCATCAGATTATATTCTATTTGCTTTAACTTTATAATTAAGCACAAACGGTTTACTACTGTAACAGCATCCTTGCCTTTACATAATCGAACCTTTTCGTTGAGAAATCTGGTTAGGAGTGCACTCATTCTCGTAGTAGTCAGATATAGAATTCCTGAGCGGGATGTCGTTTAGATGAAGATTTCCACCATTTAAGGTACATACCTTAAGGAGAAAAGGTTAGCAGAAAGCAGCAGGGCAGGTGAGCCGTTGGATTGAATTAGTGTCCTACCTTTTTGAATTCATTATAGTTGACGCTGGCGCAATAGAAGGTGCTGGTGTGGAGGCATGAATGAAGACAGTTGAACAGCTCGATGCCGCTTATGGTCTTCTCTTCAAACCCCATCAGAGCTCGCTGCTTTCTTCTCGTAAAACATGTTTTCTCCGGCACCTTGTCTGCAATAGCTGGTAGTTCTCTTGAATCTAAAATCAACTGCTTTCGACGTAAATCATGCAAATGTAAATAAACAATTGAAGTGAGCCAGCCTAAGGTCTTGTTTAGTGTGTGCGCGACGCGCGACGCGATGCCATGCGTAGTGGCTGAATTGATCAATCGCGTCGCTCGATCAATTTGGCCACTACACACGTCGCCCGTCGCGCGTCGCGTGCACACTAAACAAGGCCTAAAAGTCATTTTCAGACTGACATACAACCACACCCACCTGGAAGTCTCTCGCGCAGTCTTGAACCGTCTGGAATGCTAGTGACCGGTTCCTTTTTAGCGTGCTGAAATCACGTTTGTTCAGAAGGTTTTGCGCTGTCCTAGTTGGGTGGGACCAATGCGAGCGTGTGAAATTTCGTTGCCCTCGTGGCGTCCCTTCCCTGGTATAGGTATGAGTTTTTACTCTCATACCAAAGGAAAGCTAGTGATTAGTAGGCGAAAATGCTACAACCTATCGCAGAATAATTTTACAGGAAGAGTAGTTGCCGTTCCAGCCAAATCATCAAGTTTACCCGCAGGAGGCTGCTAGGGGCATCAGAATTATTCTCATCGAAGGTGTGCTTCACCGTTCTCATAAGCGTCAGCTTTTCTATGTTTACCTTGCTAGCTATAGCTTCCTGTGCTGGGATTCTGGAGGCGTTAGGCACTGTTCGAGAGGACGAAACTAAACAGCACTTTGAACATCAAACTCCTCCGAGCTAATGGATCTGGACGTACCCGTTTTTGCGAAGAAGTGTCGTCCAACATTTCCGCGTCGAATAGGGGGCAGTCGCCAGCCAGCGGCAGGCAGATTGAACAAAGAGTGACCCTCGTCGTCGACCTGAGAGCCGACGATGATTTCCGGCTGCGTTATCGGCACCGAGAACGTCTTCGCTTTGAAGTCGACGCGCGGCTTCTGTTCCTTCGCTGCCGGAGGCGAATCGTACAGGAAGGGACCAGGCCAGTCTGAGTAGCCGATTCCTTGTCGCTTAAGGGGAAAAGGTCTAAAAAGGGAAAAATTAGGTCCTCGCTTGTACAGAAAGAGGAACAGGTTTTTTCTCCGAGAACGACTGGATCAATCTCACTCGCGTTTTTTTTTTAAGTTCGCTTTTACGAAGCGAATTCAAGATTCCGTTTCGTTGCACTTCGAAATTCTGATCGAAAACTGAGTCGGCATGTTGGACACGCCGTTTTTAGCCCGAAAGGGCAATAAATCGTCAGTTTCAAAAAAAATTATCGTCTCCTTACTTGGTGGGAGCGTCAGGCTGCTGCCTCACTCGCCGAAGTGGTTGGTTCCTGATCGGCTTCTTTGTTGGCCTAAAACATTTCGTTTTAAGATACCGCTAGCCCTGTGAGCTAAGATCGTGCAGTTTAAAATTAAAACCTGTATATGATACGAGGCCTATATTAACGTAGAATTTTGAAAATTTTGAAACGCTCAGCTTCAATTATGTCGTTGGGAAACATCCAAAAACATTGTCAGAATCAGCATTACGAAAGAAATATTGGCACTCCTCGGTTTGCTGCCCTCTGACGTCGGGCGTACACATGTCGCTCGGCACAGACTAATCCCAGGGTAATTCTCTTGTCACGATGTGATTGTCCGGTTGGCGTTGCAATGCCCAACACAAGGCTAGCCCGGAAAGTATCGGAATAGTCACTAAAAGATAAATGATAAAGGACGGCGTTACTCAATCCCTTTTTGGGATGCGCCACGCATTCTACACCTGCGAAATGTCGTGGAGGTGCGTATTTGGCCACGCAAGGGCTACCAGTGCACCGACCACGAAGGCTCAGTTGGCCTGAGCTGGAAATCTGAACCAGGAACGTGATATGGGGTGCACGCGACTGTCGGCGCCACTTCGACTGCTCTGTCATGTACCCACTCATCAACAAATTCTTTTTATGACATCAAAGGAGCTGTGTAACTTGCACACTAAGTAGCAGGCGGTGGTTTTTGCGCGTACTGAAAGCGATTTTAAGCCAATTTCTCACAGCCACTCAACAAAAAAAAATGGGCTCTCGAAATTCTCTAGACTGGTCACATACAGCGTTCTCGGTCGCGGAGTGGACTCCCTGGGCACTGCCATTGTTGTCCTGACCAGATCCATGTCGGATTCGAAGTTGACGGGAGCGAGACCCTGTAAATGCGCCAACATGGCCCATCAGAG
>CANDYH010001144.1:0-11583 GCA_947396885.1 Heligmosomoides polygyrus polygyrus | reverse complement strand
ATTACTGTAAGAAAAAAATTATAGCTGCGACATGTGATGTTTCTGGTGATAAAAATGAACTTCAAATCTTCAACAAAAATTCATGTGAGTAGAAAGGAAAAGCTTAATTGTTTAGTAGCTAGCTAATATACATGTTTGCTTTTCTCTTTTTTTACAATTTTTTTACAATTCTAGTGTATTTTATTCTACAATTAAGCCATAATTAGCCTGAGCACAGGAGTCAACTCTTACCGGTTCAGGAGTGACCTACTAATGCATTCTGCCGAGGATGATGATATGTATGACTGCGACCCTTTAAGAAGCACGGCTTTTTTGAGCTTAAAATCCAAGCAAGAAAACAACGGCTCGAAGCAAAGTTATTTAAATCACATCGATTAACGTCAATAAATGCAATACGTGGCCCACATTAAGCTTTTTTCTTTCGAAGAATCGCGTTGTAGCGCAGTCAGCGGAAGCAGTGGCTGTCGCTTCTAACCGATTCCGGATTCTTGGATTTTTCGCCCATCTCAACTAAGCCTTCCATCCCTATATGACCACAACCAGACTTGTTTTGGAATGATCAGACGCCAATTTGTCCATCGGCTGGCCACTACAGTTCTCTCTGTAAAGGAAAGGATTGGTTCAAACTCCCACTATATCTAGCCGAATTCGAATACGTGGCGCATCCTAAAAGGGATTTGGTAACACCTCCTTTATCCTGTATCCCTTACAATTCAATACTCCTAATAGCCAAGAATTCGGGTCTAAAATCGAGCAGCACCTTCCTTCTAACTTTCTTCTAATAGCACTAAAACATTTGCAGCTCAATACTGGAGTACATATTCAAACAGTTTCGTGGCTAGAGTTCCGCTGTTGTTCTTGTCGAACCACGAGATGTCTTGGCGAAGAATGGACTGTACAAACTTCCTACGGATCCTGTTGCTCATCTGCTCGCACACTATCAGGAAACATGTCACCTATAACAGGGATTACCGTCGTAGTGTATTTGAACTGCTGTCGAACAGCTCTCTGACCCGACCTCACGAGGAGCAACCACTCTAATTCTTATTATTTACCTGCACATTAGCAGCGACAAACATGCCGATGGCCATAGCAGTGTATCCGTAGATAGCACCCATAAGATCATGGGTGAAGTTCGTGTCGTTATAAGTAAAGGATGGACCTATAAAGAGCGTAGGTGCACTAGTGACAGGCTACAAAGCCCTTTGTCTTAAGTGACGAACCCGGGGTGGTGTTCGTCTTGTACATCTCCTCCTGGACAAACGCTTGCGTCACTCGTCCCTGTAGAATGGACATCAACGGCAGACCGGCACCGGTAACCAGCGACACACTGATGCCGACGAACAGCAACACCAGCTCCCTCCATGTGGCGTAGCGGAACTGAAAAAAAAACTTCGCTTGCCAAGAACGAACACTCTGAAGAGGGTAGTTTTAAGGAAGTTAGTAAAGTCTTCCCACAAAATTTCCAGAAAAATAATCTGTACGCATAAGCGTGATCTATTTGAAGCAAACGATAGTATTCAAAGCACGAAAGAATGATGAAAGACAGCGCTAGTCAGTTTCTGTTCTGGTGCTCATTCTTCTTCTTCAAAGGGATGTTGTGGTGACAATTCGAATGCGTATTTGACTCATGGGCACGTGGCAGCGTACCCGAGGAGGTGGTCGGCTGTCCTCTGCACCACGAATCCTTGCTCTTGGTTTACCGCCCCGGCCAGCCAAGCGTTCCATCCCACCGAGCAGGGTAAATTGGGACCGTCTGGTAAGAATAAAACCATGACCTGCTTAATGGCTGGGCACAACAGCTTATTTTAAACTTCCAATAAAAGGATAAAAGGAATAAAGGACGGCGTTACTCGATTCCTTTCGGAATGCGTCACGCATTGTGCTTCTACGGGATGTCGAGGAGGTGATTTGATTGCGTATTTGGCCATACAACGACTTCCGGTGGACGTGCGATGCACACATTACCGCCTTGATCCTTACCAGATAAGCCTGATACCAATTCGCCGACCCCGGAGGTATGGAAGGCTTGCTTGGACTAAGCGGGAAGTCCGAACCAGGAACCTGGAATCGTGTGAACGTGACAGCCAGCACCTCCTCCGACTGCGCTACACTCGTTCATAATTCAAACACGCATTCAAGTTGCCTCCGCGTCCCACAGAAGTGAAATGCGTGGCTCACCCCAGTGAAGATCGATGAACGCCGTTCCCTGCCTTTTTCTTATTCGATCCATAAGGATAAGGATAAAGGAAGGCGTTACTCAATCCCTTCTGGGATGCGCCAGCGCATTCTACTTCTACGGGATGTCGTGGAGGCGATATGAATGCGTATTTGGCCAGACAATGACTTGCGGTGGCCAGCCGATGAACAAGTTAGCGCTTTATCCTTCCCAGACAAGTCTGGTACCAATTGACCAACCCCGGAGTGATGGAAGGCTTGGTTGGCCTGGGCGGAAAATCCGAACCAGGAACCTGGTATCGGGTGCATGCGACAGTCGTGAGTCCTCCGACTGCGCTACACGCGCCCATATTCGATCCATATAACATAATAACTTGGTCTGGCATTGACTTTAAGAACGAAATATGTGACTGAATAAATTCTCTACAAAAAGTGAAAGAACAGGTGCGTATTCAATACGCGTTCGTGATTTGCCCTAGTAATGCATATATACCAAACATGTAGACTGACAGCACCTAGGTCCATCATTTTCTCATCTATATACAACACAAAAACAGCCAAAAAATATCAAATGAGTTTTATTAAAGGAAGAAGAGGCTTACCAGTTGAACTAAGGGCACCTTCTTGCTTGCCTCCTCCTTGGCAGCGACATCTTCCTTACTTTTCCTAAAACAATGATCGTTACCAAGAGGACCTGCACTAAGGAGTTCAGCCATACTGAAGAAGAAAATAGAAAACTGGAAACTTGAATTCTATTCCTTATTTAACAGAATTTTTCATCCCTTGCTGAGAAAGCCATATTCCTACTCACTGCATCAGAGTTGTACAGTGGATTCACGACCAAGATCTCACAATTCTACGACCAGAGCACAAGCTGTCGTCCTCGACGTAAAGAGAGGAATTCATCAAAGAGGTACCATGTTTCCGAAGCTCTTCGGCACCGCTCAAGAAAACGTCAAGCGAGACAGAATGGGAAGACATGGAGTCAAGATCGGCGGCTGACAACTGAACCATCATTGCTTCGCTGATGATATCGTGCTCATAATCACCGAAGAGTCGCCGTGTGGAACCACACTGCTGGACGACTTCGATCGTGTATGTGGGAACGTTGGACTGCAGCTGAACCTTACGAAGACGATGTTCATGAGGAACGGATAAGTTTCTGATGTCCCGTTCTCGCTCAACGGAACGAACATCTCCGAATGCTCAAGCTACCTGAGTCGCGAAATCAATACGGTTAACGACTAGTAAGAAAAGAACGGCTTGGGTGCCTTCAAGAGTTGAAGAAGTAGCGAAGAAGACAAAAAAACGTCTGTCTATGTGCTCACCTATTCGACTCCATCGTTCTTCCTGCGCCGACATACGCCTCGGAGACATGGGCCATAAGAAGCAGGATGAACACGCGATCAGCGTCTCTACCGTTCTACTACATGCTTTTTTTCCTTTCAAGACAAAATTGACACCAATTCACCTACCCCGGAATGACGAAGGATTTTTTTGGCCTGAGCAAGAAACTCGAACCAGGAGTATGGTATTGGGTGCACACGGCAGTCGGCACCACATCCGACTGCGCTTCCACGCGGCCAGAGGACGTAGATTCAACAAGATGTTCATGAAGACTACTATTCTATGCACCGTAGTATTTAAATGTAGGCCGATAAATATCTTTAAAAAATCGCAAATGTTCAGGAAACTTAGACACATCTACTGGATTAAAAAGGGCTAATGCATAACACCGCAGGCTATCCAAGGGTTGGAATTTAGTAAATCCCTAAGGAATCACCGTCAACTCACTTGCTCTTCGTAAAGCCCATCGAGACGGACCGGAATAGAATGAGACGAGTGGTGGCGTCAGACGAAAGCGCCGACGGTTGTGCAATGCGAAAAGCCGCTGACAGCAGCGAGATAGCGCCTGTAGAGAGGCCTGATGTTTCGTTTCTTCAGATAAGAGCACCAGCATTTGGGTTCTTGTTCTGGCCACGCACAAAACACAACCTGTCCGTCCACAATGCACTCGACGACGGCAAAAAAGCGACATGTAGTTTGTAAGGCGACCGGGCCCATTGGTTTCGCTCCGCTTATAGCCTCATCTTGATAGTAGCCAGCAGTGATACCAGCAATGTCATGAAGAGCGATCGAAAGCAATAAATAACTACGTCGGGGCAACCCTTTGGGATGCACTTGATTAATTAATGTATTTATTATGAGGCGCGGACTATCGCGCGGTGCTATTATACAATCCGTGTCGTTCACTGTAAAACTAACAGACAAGAAAACAACCCATCAATTACCAAATGTAATGAAATTAATACCACGTCAAATAAAGAGAAGATGCAGAAAACAACGGTAGCAAAGAGGAACAAAGGCAGTAGCAGGGAGAAACACACTGCACATATTAAAAGGATAATAGGATAAAGGACGGCGTTATTCAATCCCCTTTGGGATGCGCCAGCGCATTCTACTTCTGCGGGATGTCGTGAGGGCGAGATGAATGCGTATTTCGCCTTACAATGACTTGCGGTGGCCAGCCGACGAACAATTCAGCGCTTCATCCTTCCAAGACACGTCTGGTACCATTTCACCGTCCCGTAGGGATGGAAGGCTTGATTGGCCTGGGCGGGAAATGCGAACCAGGAACCTGGTATCGGGTGCACGCGACAGTCGGCGCCTCCTCCGACTGTGCTACACGCGCCCTGCACATGTTAGAGCTTCTTAATCCGCTGATCGACAATCTTCTTAAAACTACTGAGAGACATCTGAAGCACCTTTTCCCTCAGCAACGAACGGAAAATACGAAGAGTCCTGTATGAAAAGAAATGTTGTCTGATTTATCTTCTCACAACTGCATCCGTGGTTCCTAGACCGCCAGATCTTGTTCTAGGTAAGAAATCTACTGAGAATTCGGAGGCATCAATTTTGACCCTACCCGTCAGACTTTAACCATCATTACCAGGTCGAATATTGTCTTCTGCGTTTTAGGGACGGTAAGCCCACAAGTTTATTATCAGCGACAAGAGCAAAACCTGAGACAATGTGAATGTGAAGACAAATGGCTGATAATTCAACAGAAAAACAACATAAGAGCAGTATTCCTCCAAGAACATATGGGCAGAAAAGATATAACTAAAGAACATCAGACAATTACGAGTAAGTATGGCGTTTTTCGAATGGAGCACCATAGATTAAGCTTCGCTCGGTACGCGCGGGCATATGGGTGATGAAAGGCAGTGGGCGGCCAGCACTTCATGTCCAGCATACAGTTGAAGAGACTCCAGGTACCAACATACCATTGGTGAGCCCGCCAACAACACCCAGCCAGCACGAGTACGGCACTAGTCTTCGTCAGTGCTCACCTAGAAGTCTTAGAGTGAAAAAGCGCAACGCTTCCGTGATACTTGGAGGTAACATTCGTTCGATAGAGCTCTTCGTGCTGAAGCTAGCGGTGTCGACAACTCAAATATGGGCGAGTAAGGGCGTAGGAAACTTCAGCCGCTAACACCGCCGTCCTAAAATGGCAGCTGGGAATAAGGCAGTTTAATCAGCTAGAGAGTTGCGAGCACGTCATCTTAAAGCACCTAAAGCGCTCTGCTAGCATGCGCACTAGCAGGCCGTTAGCTCTCTGCGCGTTTCCGCAGGGGTCGACTGAAATTGTCTCGTCACTCGTCACACAAGGCTAACCTGCGTTTTCGCACCTCTGCAACTTTGTCCATCCATAAGCTACATTGCTGTGTTTCAGCGCACTACTAGGACTATTTACTGCTTACAAAACCCACAAGCTGCAACTGGAAAGGTTCACATATGGCAGAGTTATCGCGCTCAGAACACGCACGCGTGTGCAACTTAGCACAACAACGGTCAATGTTCTTCTCGCTCTTACTCGCCCAGATTACATCATTTTCTACTGCCAATAACACATCTTAAATCAGCATGAGAAGCTCTATCGAATGGTATCAAGCATGGCTCAATTCCAAGCTATCGATTTTATCGATTTTCGATGACGTCATCGTCCGTCTGTCGCGGCCTCGAGCAGCCTCTTCCTCGATGCGAAATTGTCAAAAAATCGATTATTTTGAAATTGGTCGATATTGATACCGTTCGATAGAGCACTTCGAGCTGAACAAATGGTAGCATTTCGAGTGTCAAAAACGCAAACGTGGCGAGTAAGAGCCGAGTAAACTTTACAGCTCCCGTCCGCCGCTCTAAAATAGCAGATGGGGCTAATTCAGTTTAGGCAGCTGGGTAGCTGTGAGCACGTTATCGTAAAGTGCTTTTAGTGCTTTACTCGCTCACGCGATTTAAGGCCGTTGGCTCGCAGCGTCTTCACGCAGTAGTTCACCGAAATCGAAGAAATGCGTCACTGCTTACAACTCGTAGCTGCTTACAACTCCAAAAGATCGACCTGACACCTCACAACGGTGTATCTCATGAATGGGCTAGGTTACATTCTCGCAGCGCTGTAACTTAGCTCATTCATGAGCTACACCGTTGTACTTCAAAACACGTCAAGAAACCTGTGCTGCTTACAACCCGAAAAGATCGAACTTGATAGAGTTATTGCGCTACGAACTCGCCTGCTCGTGCATTTGCGAGCGGTCGCCGCATCGATTGATAGGTTAGATACTATATGCATTGTTCACAATGTACTTTAAAATGTTGCTGGAATAGAGTACACCAATTCCTGAAAAGGGCGGCCAGGAATTTCCGATAAAACTCCTCTAACGGTCACCCTACAGGCTGCCGTGCCCATTCGATTGATTGGTTCGATTCTGTATGCGTTGTTCACGGCGCATTCCAAAGGCAAGCTGAACAGTCTCAGAGCAGTTATTGATTAGGAATTTCCGATAAAACTCCCCAAGCGCTCACTCTTCAAGCTGTTGCTCGTTCGCTCTACAGGTTGTCTCGCCCATTCGATTGATTGTGTCGGACCTATATTCATTGTTCAACTCTACTGAGATTTATATGTCAAAAGATAGAGCTCGAGCTGCTGAGCTCAAATGTATGCTTATTTTTACAAGTACTTGGTTTTTAAAAAGGTTATTCAAAAAAGCCGCTTTGCAACGCTCTAAAGCTTTTTCGGCAATTGACCTTTGTATTACTTTCAAATTCCTTTCGTCTTCTTGTCAGTCGGTCAGTCTAGGCAACTCGACGACGTCACTGTTAAGCTCGTTCAACGTTCACAATTTTCTTCGGAAGAAAAAGACCATAGAGTTGACAGAAGCCATCTCAGAAAGCAGGTCTGAAATGTTACAAAGCCGTCTGGATCTATCCTAGTTGTGAGGGACAGCACAAGAGCTGCAGTTGCGTCCAGCATTCCACAATACGACGATCCATTTTCTGGATAGGAAGCTCTGGAACAAATTCAAAGCAGAGGTTGGAGAGGCAAAACATCGAATAACCTTTTGACTAGGATCGATCCAGCTGCTTCTTTAGCAGTTCCATTCTAACCTGGGGTAAGTACTGTCCGGTACCCCTGGTTTACCACGCGCGGCTTTCGCTGGTTCTTCACTGGACCACGGTGAGATAAATACGGTGCTTAGATTCTTTACTTTGCTAGCGCCTTTAGAAGCTTGGTATTAAAATTTGTAATGCAGACGCAATACCTGTGGGATGACTGCTAACTAATTTGATCGACTTTTCAGTATTTTAGGAGGACGATCCAACTGAAACGCTAGCTACAGGTTGAGCTTTAATTATGGGCCTCAAATAATCGAAGGGCCAATAGTAACACAAACAATTCAAAACGGAGAAAAACACTTCAAAGTTTTCACTAAGGTTCTTAATAATCAGAAATTACAATCGTCATTTAAAATTTCCTCCTCTTGGGCGTATGCAGCTTCACCATGAGTCACGAAGGACGAGAAAACAGCGACGAGAAAACTTTCACAACAGAACCCATTGTGAACACACAAAACGACCGATTCTCGCAGCACATAAGAAGCACACGACCACTTCTAAAGGAAACGTCAAAAAATTTCACTTCCGAGCTCTGTTGTGGTTTGGGTGCGATAACGTCAGATGCGAAGACGCCACTGGTGCTCGTCGATGCTGGGGTGAAGATCAATAAGGAAACATACTTGAAATGGATCCTGGAAAAAGTTTTGAAGCCATGGTTCATTTCCCACTTCAGAAACAAGCCATGGTGCTTTCAGCAAGACTCGGATCCTGCACACAAGTCGAGCGTCGTCCAGCAGTGGTGTCAACGCGAACTTCCAGATTCCATCGCCCACAAAGAATGCCCATCAAATCTCTCAATTTTATACAATGAACTCTTCCAAGACGAGGGGTGGGCCGGAAAAGATATCCTATCGCAAGCCGAATACAAAGTTACGCTCCTCCATGTTTACTTGTAGGGCAGCTTCATCTTTTTGAAGTTAAGGCACAATTTCATACTTGGCCCTCAGCTTCTGAGCTCTTTCAAGCGTATGGCGCCGGAGAAGTTGTTATCTTTCTGAGATACTAGAGGTAACATGGTTTGATTATGGGTTTCCTGATTTTCTGTTTTTTTCTCTTTCACGTTTGTCTTATACCGCGTAATAAATTATTATTATTATTATTAAATTCACAACATTTGAATCCACTTGACTTTTCCGTCTGGTGAGTTTTAGAGCACAAGACCTCGGCTACAAAATACAACAACATGGGTTCGCTCAAAGCCGCACTTACGAAAACGTGGAATGATCTCGATGAGGACTATCTGCCTGCCACCTGCGACGCCTTCGTGACTCGTCTGAGAACCTACAGGCGCGCAAAGGAAGGACATTTTGAATGGAGATTGTAATTTTCGATTGCTAAGGACCTTAATAAAGATTTCGAAGTGTTTTCCTCCGTTTTGAATTGTTCGTGTTACTATGGCACTTCAATTATGTGAGGCCCATAATTGGTGCGCATCCTGTAATAAATATGTGTTGCTAACTCGTGACGAGCTTAGCAAATCGACAAATGACTCAACCATGCCCAGGTTAAAAGGGGAATCAAACACGACCAATTTTCCATGTTGCTCTAGAACAAGGCATCTTTTGACCATTCCTCCAGGTCCAACCATCGCTTCTTTTTTATGCACTACTCTCCAGAGCATGGCTTTCTCATTAGCAGCAAAGTTATCTAGCATCATCTAAGAACCCATTCTAGCAAATTTATCAGTTGTGCAATTCCAGGTGCTGCTGACGTCTGCTCCGAAAACATCAGCATCATGTTGTGATCTGTCCCACTGTGCTATCAGTAGCTATGTCTTTCCAGAAGTCTCGCTTTTATCGCCAAAAATCATTCGTTATGATAAGCGGCGTTGTCGTATAGGTGAAATACGATAGGAGGTAGGTATCAGCCGTCTGTCCAGGTTGTGATATAGATTGTTCTCACACCTTCACACAAATAGTTGACTTCTGTCCTCTGAAACTGTACTTAATCTCGTTTTGCAGCTGTTTGATGGATCGCAATTACGGGCAATTTAAAAGCAAGACACACAGCGCCTCATTTATAGCATTCTTATCAGAAGAAATTATACTTATACATACCTATTCTCTCCTGTAGAAAAAATTGACATAGAGCTGCACACCAACCTAGGTAACGCAAACCAGTAAAGGCATCGAAACTCGTCTTTTTCAATGACCAAAAGATTTGACAGGATTGCTGTGAACAAAAGAAGCTGCTGAACCTTCTACATAACATAACTAACTGCGTTTCATAGAGCTTGGATTTAAATTCATGTCGGCCACGGAGATCGTTCCTTGGTTCACGAACAATAACTGTTTTCTAAATGTGAAGGTTATCGACAACATTCACATAGGCTCTTCTTCCGCCTTCCCTCGTCCTCTTCGGTCATTAATGAGTTGTAAGAAAATGTCTATGAGCTTTCGCAGACGAAATCCAAGAAAATATTCTCTGCTCAGAGAACAGTTTTCGATCCAAACTAGAAAGCATTTTGTTTACCACCTTCTAAGGGTATGGTTCATATGCAGTGTTACTATTTTATTAAAATTCCTTTGAACTGAACTGTCTGAGTGATTGAACGCATGTTTACCGTCATATTGTTTCACCTGCACTACCTCCTTTGAAGAAGTGTCTACATGAGCGAAAAGCTGTCTGTAGCTAGGCCTGGCAAATGTCTTGTGATAAAAACTTTCAGTGCTTAACTTGATCTTTTGGATGGCAATCCTTGAGGTGTGCCGAAAGACTTGTGGAGCTCAAGGAATAATATTTTTACGAATCACAAGTTTTAAATGGAACTGCTTCTGTTCTCCACCAACTTCTTTCGTTGGCGTTGACGACTGTGTGATGGTGATGTAACCGGAAGTATCATGAAAGAGGATAGAAATGGAGGATCGTTCAGACTGTGGGTTTCCAGATGGTAACGAGAGGTTTCAGCATCCTCATATGTAAGTATATCCTAGTCAGAAATCGTTTCATGTTCTTAAGTGTATAATTTTGGTCACGACTTACAATGAAGTAAGATGCTGATATGTTTTGAAATGTTTACGTTTATCCCGACTTAGATCGTATAGGTGGAAATGTCGGACTGTAGCTGCCTCTTACGAAAACGATGTCCATGAGAAACCGCCGATTTTCTGATTCCCCACTCTTGCACAACGGAACGAACATCTCCGAGTGCCCTGCTACGTGTATATGGGTCGCGAAGTCAACGTGGTCAACGACTAGCTCCGGAGCCGGGCAAGAGGAAGCGAGCGGCTCGGGGAGCTTTCAGGAGCGTTGAAGAAGTCGTGAAGAAGGCGAGGAACGTCCGACTCCGTGCCCTCCTATTCGACTTCACTGTTCTTCCTGCGCTAACGCACGCCTCAGAGATTTGGGCTACACGAAAGCAGGATGGACACACGATCAGCGTCGCGGACCAAGGATAGAGAATGATGCTCGGATTGGCACAGTCCAAGCAAGTGAGAGAAGGCCTACGGAGTTCCGAGCTTCGTCAACGTTCGAGGACCAGAGACGCTGTGGCATGGGCGAAGTAGTCGAAAATTAGGGGAGCCGGCCACGTAATGCGATTCATAGACGCCCGCTGGACGAGAGCCATCACCGACTGGATTCCGCGGGATGTCAAGAGAACATCAGGACGCCCACCAACGCGTTGGTTTGACCGAAGTCGCGGCACGCATTTTGAGGGTGCATGTAGCGCAGGTGAGAGGCGCTTCGGATCGCTTGCAGCCCCCATCAACGGTCCGCTTCCAACCAACCAAACAAGCCCGTTGTCAGTGGTTTGGTCCTACTCTTGTCTGGAAAAGATAAAAGGCTATTGTCTCCACTGCCTGCTGACAGCAGTCTCCTTAACGGTACGCACGCCTGTCAGTTAATTACGTGATATCCCGTTAGAACGCGTGGTGTGTTCTTCAAAACGATTGACCAACGCCATCCTTTATTCTTCATTTTCCCTTGGTGTTGCTTTAATCGTCTTATTAG
>CANDYH010001143.1:0-15176 GCA_947396885.1 Heligmosomoides polygyrus polygyrus | reverse complement strand
AATGTATGTAGTCGGTCGTGCTGAATCCTCTCCGAAATCCTGCTTCGCATGGCTATCCTTCGTCCAGAGTTCTGATAATCCTATTCAGGTTCACTTGAGTTAACAGCTTATAGACTACGGACGGCAGGCAAATTTATTGTTTAACTTCAAAAACTGTAGGTTTTATAAAAATTCAAACAATGTGTTCACCTATTGGGGTACTTGATTTCAAACTATTCAAAGGAAGTGATTCCAAATTTTCCTTAAGCAGAAAATTATTCAAATTTTTTGACGGATACTGTTCTTTATTGTAGAACTATCTCTTGAATATGGAAGAGCTTTAGTTTGCTTTGAAAAAAGACCAATTTGGTTTGAAAAGCAACCAGTTTGATTTGTTTAGTTGTTTAGTTAATTTGATTTTTTATTTGAAAAGTGTTCTATGTATTTGACGGTTTAAATGTTGCCTTTATCTTTTCTCCGGTGACTTTGAAACTTATTCAAGCGAACATCTCAAGTGGGCTCTAGGGATTTTGTATCCCGTGTAGAGCTTTCCATGAGAAGATGCCACAATCTCTAAATTGCGCAATCTCTAAATCGCTTTTAAGCTACTTTATGCTGTTGCTGATGTTGTTGTGTTGCTAAGCTGTTCAAAACGGCTTTATTGGCAAAAGTTTCGGCTGAATCGCTTTCTCAGAGCTTCACAGTATTCCAATTAAGGAACAACCAGAAGAAGCTGCACAGAGAAAACCATGCACGGGGGGCAGCACCCAAACCAGGTTAAGGAGTGAGATCTTTCTGATGTGATCTCAAGCTTGTTTCCTGCCTAAGCCGACTGTACTCCCATTCTTCTGGCTCGTTGATAGAAGTCCTTTGATCCCTTCCGCGTCGGTGAACTAGTTGCAGACTGTCTGTTAAGGATAAAGCGCTGACTTGTCCATCGCCCGGTTTCGTAAATCCTTGTATAGGCATCAAACACATTTAAATCACCTCCACGGCTTAATGAAACTGATTTGAATCGTTTCTATCAGACCAAGCTCAGGTTAACTGGTTCCATGCTGATATCAGCGGCCAGCTCATACCGGATACGGGTGGGTGCTGATCGGTCCCACGAGGTGTGGATGTTGCGTTCGATCAAATGGCGCTGGTGGTGTAATGGCGTAGAGCATTCCCGCCCGGTTAGAGGAGGTGCGGGTTCGAGTCCCGCCTGGCGCTAGAAGTTTTGATCGCAACAAAACATCGCTATGACAGCTCACAACCTCGATACCAGCCACTTGAGGCTTAATGAAACTGATTTGAATCGTTTCTATCAAGACCATCAGCTTAACTGGTTCCATGCTGATATCAGCGGCCAGCTCATACCGGATACGGGTGGGTGCTGATCGGTCCCACGAGGTGTGGATGTTGCGTTCGATCAAACGGCGCTGGTGGTGTAATGGCGTAGAGCACTCCCGCCCGGTTAGAGGGAGGTGCGGGTTCGAGTCCCGCCTGGCGCTAGAAGTTTTGATCGCAACAAAACATCGCTATGACACCTCCACGACACTCAGTAGAAGTATAGTGCGTAGCGCATCCTAATAAGAATGGAGTCACACCCTGGAGTCCCTTTCCCTAGCCTGGTTCTGCGCTCGAAGAGCACAGAACCCGGCTGCGTACTCCCCTGATCGAGGAATGAAGCTGGAGGGCGATTTTTGGACGACGCCGTCGAATTCAGTGTGTTGTGTGCACTCACACAACACACGCGGTGCAGCTGGACCGAGCGAGCTTGGGATCGTAGTTTGAGGAAGACTTAGCTTTGCACTTCAACAGCCATCATAGGCAGTCTGATGTTCAATTTAATTTCTGAGTTTAATTTAACGGAAAACTTCGCTGGCCTGGGAGAAAATCCGAAATCCTAAACCGGAGTGTACGCGGCCGCCGGCGCCTTCTTAC
The DNA here is from genome assembly GCA_947396885.1 of Heligmosomoides polygyrus polygyrus. Lineage (NCBI taxonomy): Eukaryota > Metazoa > Nematoda > Chromadorea > Rhabditida > Heligmosomidae > Heligmosomoides > Heligmosomoides polygyrus. The sequence goes on along the minus strand of CANDYH010001143.1, from coordinate 13,271 downwards.
GACTAAGTTACCAGCCGCCCATTGCTGGTATAGGGTCTTGGTATGGTATGCCCGGTCTGGATTCATCAACGATCATACCCATGAGTATGCTGGGTAGGTATACCCACGATTCATGATAAACCTTACCTGCCAAATCATGGGTATATCTGGGTAGAGAAAACCCGCCGATCGTTGTGGGTACATCCGTATACCCGCGACTCATTCGCGCCCCATTGACAAAATGGCGCTCCAGTGAGATCATCTGTTTTCGCGAAAGACCTAGGGCCGGATTCATCAACGACTAACCCGCGGTATAGCGGGTAGAGATATCCAAGATGAAGCCTGCGTCTCTGACCTTACCTTATCTCTAACTGACTCTTACCTTATCTCTACCCCTTCCACCCCGCATACCCACGGGTTTAATTATTGATGAATCCAGCACCTAGTTGTACCTTACCCTTGATTCCTTTTATGAATACGACTCGTAGCCACTTCTCATTGCTGGTAGTGGGTATGATTACCTTACGGTATCTCTACCTATATCCATTCCTTGGTAAATCCGGGCCCTGGTATGCTTTTCATACTTCGGCTAAAGGAATTATTTGTGGTCTCATCATAAAATTGGCGTACGCTTAATGACTCACCTTAGATCCATGGACCACGGAGGGATGTAAGGGTCGGTTGGCCTGGGTGGAGAGTTCGAAATTAGAACCTTAAATCGGGCTGTATTTGACAGCCGACGCCTCTTTCCACCTTCTTTACTACCATTGTTCAGATAGGCGCCCAAGGTACCTCCACGACATATTTACTTATTTATTGCAATGAAACCCTGTTAGATAGCGGGCACAAAACATACTACCTTTCTTGAAGGAAAAGAAGAGGAAATTACAAAAGGAGACGAACAACCGAGAATAGAGCAACGTGTGACTAGAACTACAAAAAAAACCACGTCAGACCAAGGTAACTAGCCAGGAAAGCCTTAAATAACGACAAGCTGCTAGAGAGCTGACGTTTTCCCGAAATTCTTAGAAATGAGGTTCTACCCCTTAACCGAAAAAAAGTGATAGCTACAATTGAACCTGCCTTAGGAAGGCTGATTTTTTGCGAGTCTCCTCTGGTGACAGATCTTTTCAGTACGCAAAACATTTCATGCAGATTTTATGGAACAATATTAGGCCCTACATTACCTAGAAGTAGAATGCGTGGCTTATTCCACACTCCTCATTCTTTAAATCACAAAGCTCGATAGGTACATGAGTCTCAGTTACACTGCCCTTAACTTTTCTGCATTGGGCTACTATGTAGGTAGTTAGGTACGAATTTTCGCCACTGTATATAGCCACCTCGGTGCACCTGAACGAGAAGCGTCTCCTGAAACCTAAGCTACGTACCTTCATGATGACCACGAAACTGAAGGCCTCTGCCGACTGTGCCTTATATTGGCGAGTGAAGGACCCAATCAGCTCATCTAATTTGGAAGTGAGTTTGCATATGCAGTGTTGATTGTTTTCTTTTGCGATTTCGCACAAACAATACTCAGAGCGATATCTCATTTCCTATCATTCAAGCCATGACGTTGACGTTGTTGCAAAACCAGGCCAAAGGAAAAAAATACAATGCAACCAATTTTTCTGGAATATAGCCAAGAACCATAAACGAGGATCCTAAACTACGAGGCCTTTCAGCGAAATCGAGAGCAATCCCATTTGCTCAAGTACGATGGATGGACCTTTCAAGGACGTATTAGGCCGTTGTATGGTGGCGATCAGGGGTGTGCGTAAATGAAATCCGAAATTTCGTAAATCGTAAATCGTAATTACGAAAACCCGTCGTAAATCGTAAATCGTAAACCGTAAATTGTAAGAGGTGCCTGACTTATAATGCATCTAATTTCGTTTTTTTCTATTATGTTGAAGCTAATCGAACTAACTATTTACGAAGTTTTATTGAGACGTTTTCTTCTCGAGCTGGACACTTTTGCAATTAAGATGAAAGCCATTAAAATCATCTAGCACCTTTCAAATCAAGTTGGATAAGTGGAAGTTTTAGGACAATCAAAATAAACTGCTTGCTCAAAAACGCTACCTTAAAAGGCGCCTACACAGGGTACCCAAATAAAAAGCTTACACTGCTTGAACGATCAAAAGTGTTTATCATTCTACTATCCATGGTTTGCATATAAAACTATGACTTTGCAGAAATAACCGCAACAACTCCGAACAAACCAACAAAAACCATTCCATCCAAACCCAAAAAAAATAACTTGATTGCTGGTCAACTTGGCGAAAACAGTATTTGCACAAATAATGCAAGAAGCATCCCCTACTGTGTGAGCGCATGGCACATTTCTATGGTATGACACACCTAAAGTTCTAAGCCTTCTCACCTTTTGAATTGTACCCAACAACATTTTTGTAGCAGACGGGAAATAATTGTGTGACGATTGAAAGAGTCTGATCACATTTTTGGACACTCATCATAGTCGGATTGTTGACTTAAGATTATAAGAGAGGATATTTTTATGACATTCTTTAGAGGTAAAGTTGAAATCATGGCGCAGCTTGAATTGTAAGTGGTTTAACTGACTCGTACAAGGCGCATTTCAAACGCATTTTATAGGGGAAACCCATGGTAGAGAAGTCGGAGAATGATGGCTATCACGTGCTCCAAAATAGTTCTTGATTAAGATCCTACCACGGACAGTCACGTCTTCCATACCTGCTGGGTTGTGAATTGTACCTGATTTGTCTGGGAAGGATAAAGCACTGACATCTACATCGGTGGCAACCGCAATTCATTCTATAAGGCAAACCCACACTCGAATGACCTCTACGATATCCCGCAAAAGTAGAAAGAATGCATGACGCATTTCAAACAGGGACTGGTTAACGTCATGCTTTGTCCTCTATCATTTTTGAAGGCAACCGCAACTTCTGGAATAAAAGATCGTCGTTCGACGATACCAGGCAATTATCTTCGGCTTTTACTTCGCTCGCATGTTTGCTTGCACTTGTTAAATTTCGGAAACTCCAAAATATTGCATTACTAATTAATGACTGTTTGCATTCGCCAGTCCTGCTCTCCACTACCTTTGCAACAAACGCTATCGTATCCTTTCCCCAATCTTTAGCATTCTCAACGGATCGCATAGGGCGAACGCAACAGCCTCAATCAAACCACTGAGAACGAGACCAAAAGTGTCAAACGTTTTCACTTTTATCATAAAAATGTCAGACGTTTTGCTTAAGGCGCACCTCATACGTAAATACAGTTCGCGCTATGACGTGCAGTGACAATCAGATTGAAACATGAGTGTTTTACTCTTTCCAACAGTTTAGCAATTATTCCACAGCCTCCAATCAAGTCCAATATTCCTTGATGGCTTTGCATGAGTTCTACTCGTGTGCATTGGAAAGAGTCGTCTATGTGGTGAACAAGTGGTGAAAAAGTTAAAAGTTGACTAGGCAGTGGTTGCAGCATAGGATATGGTTCAGCAGGTGATCATCTTCATTCCAATACATGGAGAATTTTCATGCCTTTCTGTGAACTGGAGCGAAGTGCTTTCAGGCAATTCGAATGTAGGATGTTGTGATAGTGTGATCAGAAAAAGGATAGCCCCGTTCCACTGCCCGGATTTAACTCGAGCAGCTTATCCACAAAGCTGCGTTGCTCTGTCACAGCGCCACAGCAGAACATAAAAAAGTAAATAGAAATTAGCAATGAGATATGAAGAAAGTCTTTAAAAGTAGGCGCATCGTCATCATTCGAATTGTATCACGTTATGTGAACGTTTGTGATCGGTGGGCCGAAGATCACATTTACGACAATTTACGATTTACGACCCAAAATGTCGTAATATACTAAATCGTAAAAAATTTGCCAAAAATCACCGTAACTCGTAAAATCGTAAATCGTAAATCGTAATTACGCACACCCCTGGTGGCGATGTCCGTTCCTCAACGTGATGCCAATGGAAACTGCTTGTTTTTGTGAGCCGAGCCAAACACGTACATTCGAATGCAGGCGACAGGCCCTAGTGACAAGCCGGCTTACGAACATTGGTGTCACATCAGTTGGTTGATGACGCTCAAGAGCTTTCGAGATAATGCTACGGCGTCCGCGGGAGCCGACGCGCACTCGCAGAGCCCGGCGAGTGTGAAAAGCGTGCGAGGGTCCCAGATGCGAGGACGGCATCGGGGGGCAACTGAGCTAGTCCGGAAATCCCGTAACGTAGGCAAGACCCACGTAGCAACGTTGAATGTGGGTACCTTGACGGGTCGCTCGTCCGAGTTGGTTGAAGCACTGAAGCGAAAAAAGATAGATTTCTGTGCGATGCAGGAGACGAGGTGGTCCTGCTGCAAGTCGAGCACATTGGCCGTAGCTTCAAAGCCGTTTTGTGCGGCAGTCCCAAGACCACCAGTGGTGTCGGTATGATCGCCTCCGAACGTTTTCGTGACGCGTTTGCAAGCGTAGAACGTTTCGATGACCGCTTGATGAAGATTGTTGTCGCCGTAGAGGAGCGGTGATGTCTTTTCTGCGTATGCTCCGCAAACAGGCTGTTCCGAGCAAACCAAGGACAAGTTCTCGTCCTTGCTTGATGAGATAACAGCGGAAGTACCGTCACAAGATATGGTTGTTGTAGCAGATGACCTTAATGGTCACGTCGGAGCAACGAAAAGACGGCTACAGCTGTCATGGTGGTTTTGGATATGGGTCGCGCAACGCCGATGGTGAGCGCATACTTGAGTATGCAGACTCACATGACTTCACCATCGTGAATACCAAATTTCGAAAGCGTGACTCCCACCTCATCTCGTTTTATAGCGGGAACGCTAAAACGCAGAGATTGACTATGTCCTTGTTAGGCGTCGCGACCAAGGCCTTGTCACAGACGCGAAGACCGTGCCGCATGAGACGGTTGCCACATAACACCGTCCACTGATCGCTGAAGATCACACCTTCAAGGTATAAACATGCCGTGCCATGTGGGTCGGCTAGAATCAAATGGTGGCGACTGAAAGAGAAGGAAGCGGCAGTTATTTCTCGCATTCGGTTGCCGAGGGTGGCAACTGTCGACGAAACCTGGAAGAATGCTACCGATGGATAACTCGGGCCACACGCCTCGAACTCGGCACAACGAAGCCTGGACGACGCTGGGTCGACAAGCAGGCATGGCTGTGGACTGATGATGTGAGAGAGAAAGTCCGAGAAAAGAAACGCCTCTATCACGCATTCATCGGTGATAAAACAGTCCCTAATTGGCAGAATTATCGAGAAGCGAAGAAAGTGGCAAAGAAGACAGCGGCCGCACCTAAAGCCGCGCACTACGATGTGAGCGAAAAACTGGAAACGCGCGATGGTGAGCGTTATCTTTACCAGCTCGCCAAAGCTCGCTGTCGCCAAGCAGAAGACGTTGAGAAGTACTTTGGCAATAACGACGAGAACGATCATCTTCTGATGGATCGTAAGAGGGCTGTGTGGCGGTGGCACGAGGGCTTCAAGGAAATCTCGAATGTGGAATTTGACCATCCTGCTATTCCTTTTGCATCTCCTGTATGCGGTCCCGTTCAGAAGATCACAGTGAGCGAAACCGAAGCAGCTCTGAAGAAGATGAAGTCAGGCAAAGCCACTGGTCCCGATAATCTACCAGCCGACCTGTGGAAATTGAAGGGCTGGTGCCCTGCTGACTGGCTGACAGAGTTTTTCAATCAGGTTGTTGCTGAGAAGAAAGTGCCCGAGAGCTGGCAGCAAAGCACGACCATCCCGATTTGGAGGAAGAAGGGCAGTCCTGCGGACTGCGCTAGTTACCGTTAAATTTGCCTTCTTTCGTACTTACGGCAAAATATTTATTTATTTATTTATTTATTTATTCAACGTTAATTAAATAAAAGGATAAACGGTAGCGTTACTCAATCCTTCTTCGAATGCGCCAGGCATTCCGCTTCTACGGATGTCGTGGAGGCGAACTGAATGCATATTCGGCCATATGACTTGCGGTGGCCAACCGATGAACAAGTCAGTGCTTTATCCTTCCCAGACAAGTCTGGTACCATTTTGCCGACCCCAGAGGAATGGAGGTTTGGTTGGCCTGGTCGGAAGTCCCAATCAGGAACCTGGTATCAGGTTCACGCGACAGCCGGCACCTCCTCCGACTGCGCTCCACGCGCCCACTTAACCAAATAATTTGCCATAAACAGACCACACTAAATAATAAATAAATAATGAAAGTAAAATAAAAAAAATAATCTAAATATACTTCGAAAATATCTAAAATCTAAAATAAATAAAGGAGAAAGGATAAAGGACGGCGTTACTCAATCCCTTTTGGGATGCGCCATGCATTCCACTTCTACGGGATGTCGTGGAGGCGAGCTGAATGTTTATTTGGCCATACAATGACTTGCGGTGGCCGGCTGATGAACAAGTCAGCGCGTCACCCTTCCCAGACAAGTCTGGTACCAATTTACCGACCCCGGAGGGAAGGAAGGCTTGGTTGGCCTGGGCGGGAAATCTGAATCAGGAACCTGGTATCGGATGCAGGCGACAGTCGGCGCCTCCTCCGACTGCGCTACCCGCGCTCTAAAATAAATATATAAATACAATAATAGTAAAAAATAAAAATACAACAAAAATAATATAATAGTGGTGTAATGGCGTTTGCAGAAGAATGGACGAGTTTGTTGGGCACTAATCCTTTGAACTTCTCATTTCTCAGAGCAGCTAAACTTTCAGCCAGGAGTAGACACTGATTTGAACCGAAAAACAGGGTAGTGATTATGTCTCGCTGAAGAACTTCTTACGCTCTCTGTTAAGGAGAAGCAGAAAAAGTGTCAAGCGAACCCCATAGAAATGATTGAGCGACATCAGTGAAACCAACGACAGTAATAAAGCTTATGATGAACATTTGCGCCACAAAGTTGGAGTCTCGTCCATTTTTCTTCCGTGCGTGTCACTACGTTTTCTTCGCTTCTGCAGAGTATGGCAAAGTAATGCAAACTATCGTCAAATCTGCGGTTTACCATTACCATTAACAGATCTATTTGATGCAGTGTCTTTTCATGGTGTTTATCCTTGCTTTTTTAGGATTTTTCTCTCTTTAAGAGAAAAATTGGAAAACTAAACGTCCGAAAAGTTATTTCCTTTTGCGTACCACTGTCCATTTACAGCCATGCGAAATCCTCACCAAAAATGCAAGTTTGTATACATAGAGCAAAGGCTAACTGTATGCCGATTTTTTTTGTTGTTGTCTGGATATAGCCTCATTCTTGTTTCCTGAAAAACTAGATTTTAGACGTTTTCGTTCAAATAGTTTAGCCACATAACTCTCTTGCTCTCTTTTCTCAACTTTCCTGTTGTCATTGGTATTTCGAATAATTTTCTTGTGTATTCGCTACATGAAAATATTAGCTTTAGCCATAAATTTTGCAACAAAATTGGACTTCCAGCAAAGACAAAATTATGCCACGAAAGAGAAATAATTTCTTAGACGAAGTAGTTGACGTTATTCTTAATGAGTTTCTTTCGTTTTTCATGCACTGAGTGGATTACATCACGGTAGAATTTGGCCGGCTTCGACCTGAAGAAGTCGTGCGCCACCGCCGTGACCTCATCGACTTCGGCGATGCGCCTACCATGGAGGAAGTGATCTATCGACTGAAGCAGGTGACAGACGAACGGCGCAACAAACAAAGCGCCGTTCGTCTTCTCCAATATTATTCGGTTAGAAGTGAAGTTGTCGGTGACTTCCTTAATGTGCTTTATCTGCGCCGCTGGGTTGCTACCGAGGTTGAACTAATTGAAAATGAAACCACACCCACACATACTTTCAAACAAAATATAATACTTCCGCGGGTTTACTTTGAATTCCAGAAAAAATAGAAATGTTGAAAAATTTATGACTCATCATAATAGTACAGGGTGAACCAAAATAACGTGGACAAGATTTTTTATCATAATTATAAAACAACCAACAACTCGAGGAAACGACGACTAAATTACAACAACACAAACATTAGGGCACATCATGCTCAAGTGGTTTCGAAGTGGCCTCCCTTGGAGCGGATGTAGAGGGCCAAACGTTTCGCGAATTTTTCGGCGATGGGCCGCAGGTCATCAGGAGACAACCGTTCCCACTCCTGGCGCAAGGATTCCTTCAGGGACTCGAGACTGCGGTGGCACTGGTGGTTTGACGCCGACCCTAGCCTCTAAAATGCTCATACACTGTAGTCCATCGGACTCAAATCCGGAGAATACGGCGGCCATTCCGAAGGCGTGATGAAGTCGGGGAAATTGACGTTGCACCACGTCTGCGCACTCTTCGCACTATGTGCGGTTGCAGAGTACTGTTGGAACGTCCAATGGGCACTACGAAATGCTGGTGGGCTCAAGGAAGAACTACGGACTCAAGAAAGCCTCGCTGGTATACACCTACGTCGATTTTCACTCCTTTACCCACGAAAACCAGTGGTCCTGCCGCTGGCGCAGATTATGCCCCAAACCATGACAGATTATCAGCCGCTTGTCTTCAACTTCATATTGCTTCTGCTTTTGTTCCTGTCGCTGATAATAAACTTATTATTATTATTATTGTGAGTTTTGGAGCAGAGGTGCTTGGAGCCTCTGTAGACCACAACCTACCACTATGGCGATTGTGCGCCTACTCCACGGTGAACAGCTTCTCATCCGTGAGCAGAATCTGTTTCCAGGTACGACCTGCGGCCCATCGTCAAAAAATTCGCGAAACGTTTGGCCCTCTGCATCCGCTCTAAGGAACGCCACTTTGAAGCCACTTGAACATCATGTACCCTAATCTTTGTGTTGTTGTACTTTAGTCGTCGTTTTTTTCGAACTGTTGGTTGTCTTATGCTTATGACGAAAAAATCTTGTCCACGTTATTTTGGTTCACTCTGTAGACGTTATAACCAATGGTAAGTAATGATTAACATATCTTGCAGTGTAGGTTATACTACCGTGTAATGCGATTGCTTTCTGTTTATAGTTTTTGCTCTCGTTTTGATTATTGTTTTGGAGGCTGTCAACATCATCGACGCCTGCAAGCGCAGTTCTGACTGCTGCGTGCACCCGATGTCATGCTCAACTTCCCGCTTAGACCAACCAAGCTGTTCATTTCACCGTGGTCGGTGAATTGCAACCAGACTTGTGTGGGAAGCATGAGTCACTGACTCGTCTATCGGCTAGCCGCTAGAAATACTCGTATAGGCCAGATATGCTATCAAATCGCTTCCACTACATACCATAGAAGTAGCATACGTGGCGTATTCTAATATGGATTGACAAGCGCTGTCATTTATCATGTTACGTATGCTGTCACAACGATGTTCTGATGCGATCAAAACTTCTAGCGCCAGGCGGGACTCGAACCCGCACCTCCCTCCGACCGGGCGGTAATGCTCTGCGCCTTTACACCACCGGCACCGTTTGATCGAACGCAACATCCACACCTAGTGAGACTGATCAGCACTCACCCGTATATCGGGATGTGCGTTTGATCAAACGGCACCGATGGTGTGAAGGCGCAGAGCATTCCCGCCCGGTCAGAGGGAGGTGCAGGTTCGAGTTCCGTACGGCGCTAGAAATTTTGATCGCAACAAAACATCGTTGGGAAGCTTCTTCTTCTTTATCCTCAGCGTTTATCCCGCATCGCAGCGGGGTCCGCTATTTGGTGTTATGACGCCACCTTTCCCGATCCAGCGCCAGATCAGGGTGAACACCAGTAATCTCGCCGATCTAGCCACCGATCAGGTCAAGGATCCCGGCCTCAGGGCCTCGATATTCAACGCTTCTGTACTGCCTGCGATGTGTTACGCGACGGAAATCTGGCCCGACAACAAGACAATCGCCAGAGCGATGCAAACTACGCATCGTGCACTGGAGAGATGTCTTCTAAGGACAAGCCTTCGTCAGCAATGGCAAGAAGGCCTACGAAGCTCGGAGCTGCGGGAGAAGTCGCAATTAGCAGACCCGCTGCAGTACATGAAGAAGTCCAAATATCGCTGGGCCGGACACCTGCTTCGACGAAAGGGCTATAGATGGAGTCTCCGTAAGTCACAGAATGGCTCCCGAGAGACCATAAGAGACCAGTGGGACGACCGCCAACGCGATGGGCAGACTCATTCTCAAGACCTTTCAGAGAGCGGGGTCTGCTTCACTGGATGCAAGCAGCCAGAGATCGAGCGGTCTGGAAGAGTTGTGGTCCCCGCAGAGAAGACCTCCAGCCGACAAAAGGACCATCAAAGTATCAAAGTAAGTAAAGCTATTCCGCGATCCCGCGATCTGTTTGGGATGGTTTAGCTTCCGCCAAACTATAATATTACGCCCCCCACACTTTACTGGTCTGTCGAGAGGTCTCGGCTGCAAATTGTCCCAATTTTGAAGTTAAAATAAAATAAAGTTTGGAGTCGCTCCTTCGACATATCCCAATAAGCCCTTAAGAATAGAAATATAAAATAGAGCAAAAAATTCTGTACAGAAAGTAGCATTAAAAGTTGAATGTTTACTTAATATTAGACGAATGAAATATAGTAACACAAAGCGCTGAAAACTTACCGGACAATTTAATAATGTTTAAAATGACAGCAATCGAAAAGGTGACGTCTGACGAATAAGAAGTCCAACTGCAGATCCATTTTGCAAATTTTGGAAACCCACATGTTTGTCATCGGGGCTTCAGTGCTCTCGAAATGTTTTCGAAGATTCAAATGGTTTTGAACGCTCACAAATTTTGAATAGCCGAATTCCAGTACATTCGAAAAATGCGATTTTTTAAATATCCAAACTCAAACGTTCAAATTCTAATAAAAATTTCCGAATGCCTATTCGAATAGGTCGTTCGAGCACAACTATACAACGTACCTATGTATGTCTCTCTCCAAAATGTGAAGTTAAAGCCATTTCCTGGTTAGAAGCCTCAGATTTGGTCGAACAGGCCAACAGACGAACAGACGCTAGCTCTTTCATACACCATTTACACGTTTAATGAACACTCCTTTAGGGTTGCCTAAAATTTTAAAATGTTAACTTTAGAAATCATACTGAAATCCTCCAAATCGAAAAACTCTCGTTCGGAAACTAGAGACACCATAATACGGCTGGAATATTTTTGCATAAGAAAAATTTAGTACAACTTTTTTTAAAATTTTTGACCTCACCTGCCCAATAACTGAATAGCATGTTTTAAATTTTTGTATAAATTTTATTTTTTATTATTCGTTTATTTTTAAGAAAATTGCGATTTGATGCATAATGATTGATGCTGCAATCCGACTTTTATAGTGCAGAAAATCTGCAATTTTTCGTGCTGAAACCTATATTGGATGTCGTGATTTTTATTCGGTTGATTGAAAATTTTTGCGTGAGTGAGCACTTTCAAACGGCACAGGAGGAGCAAATGTAGAAAGCACCCTTAACTTCCCTTTGCTATTTAAGATTAGTTGCATTTACATTATTAATCAAATTAAAGCAGCAGCGAGCTAAACGAGTGTCTAGCGCCGTCTTTTTCTTTAAAACGGAAAAAGTGTCTGCTTTTGTGTATTCTAGAAATAACTTTATACAACGATTTTTACCTAAAACTAAAAAAATTTCAAGCAGGGCACTTTCTTATTCAGGCAAGTGAATTTTAGAAAAAAAATAAAAAGTTGAGCTGGATTTCCCTCAGCAGTAAAATACGCAAGCTTTTTGAAAGTCTTCTTTTTGGAAAGTCATCTTTTGATGTTCTGTTGAATTTCGGAACCACCAAGCTAAATGCTAAAGTGGAAAGCTGGTATATAGTGAGATATAGGGCAAGTTATCCTCTAACCCAAAGGAAACAAATCGTAGAGGCCAGCTATACTGATGGAACTCATATGGTTCAGAATAACGAGGTCATTAAGCAGCGGGCCAAGTAATTCTGACTGGATTCAGTCCAAGAACATCGTCACCTTGGCGAGTTGAGCGTCTCCTATTGAGCAGTCGTCAAAACTGACGAATCTCACTGCATCGTTCTGCTCCCCGTGTTTTTTCGCGTCGTGGACTCTATCACCAATATGTATCTGTTATTTCAAACAAAATAAGTTTTATTTTCAGGAAATCTAATGCTTCTCTAATATTATATTTTTACAAGCCCTCGGTACAGCCACTTCGGACAAGAGAAGTGATCCTTCCCGCTTCTTGAAAGTAGGTTTAGACCAGCTTATTTTTATAGGCATCTTCTCAACAATCCTCCATTCCAGACATGAAGACGTCGCTGCCGCGATTCTTCAAGAAGACGTCACTTCCCACCATCATCTGCATCACTATGGCGGTGGCGCTGTTTACCATAATGGCGACAACACATGGCAGGTCAGTCAAGCTTGGTGTCCATATCGAACTCTCTAAAAACTATTGTATTCGGCACTAAATACGTTTTCATTAGTTCAAAAATTTTAGAAATAGGATGAAATAAATAAATAAATAAATAAATAATCGCACGGATTTTTTAGAAATCGGTGGTCGGAATTTTCAAATTGTCACTAGGCAGCTTTCTAAGTAAAATAGCGAGTAAAGCAACCATCATGTCCCACTTTCAGAAATTCGAACTGAAATTGATACTAGTCGTTAATGTGGTCTATATGGAGTGACGGGAACGCGCCAGCCAATCACAACCATTCAGAGCACCCAGAGAAAGCGCACCAGTCGATGAGAGCAGCAGCTCTACAAGCCTATTCGATGTGGCCTTATTAGTCTTCTAATCCACCCCATGTAGGCCACATTGACGACTAGAGCAGTTTTTGGCTAAAAAATGCCTATAAACCAGATTAAGACTAATTTCCTTAGTCTGAAAATCAGAAATTGTATTCGTTTCTCTGTAAGTACAAGTAACTCTAAATATTAAATCATCTTCATCTGAAGCACACGAGCACAAGCTAGTCAGGCTCGTGACTTCCTTTTATCGATCCATATTGATTGTTTTTGCTAGTTTCTCATCGACTCCGATGACATTGTCACTGTAATGACTTACTTGTTGGAACCGAAAGATGCTCAAGCAATCAGGTTTTCAAGGCCTTCTCTTCTCGTTCACTTGAAAAACAAGATTTTTGTCAAAACTTTTTTTTTTGGTTTCAATACTTCTTTCTGATCAAAGAACGGTCGAGCGATTTTTCTTTCTTAAGGGCGGGATTTCCGGGCTAGTCCCGAACCCGAGTATGCAAGTGATCGACCAGCTAATCCCAAACGGTCTGTAAAGCGCGCTGCTATTGGCCGCTTTACCCCTTGCACCCCTTTCCCCAACCTCTAATACTCCTAGGAAGAATTATCCG
>CANDYH010001142.1:0-10000 GCA_947396885.1 Heligmosomoides polygyrus polygyrus | reverse complement strand
TCACTGCAAGGCAAGCGCTACAAGAGATAGTCTTAGCGAGGATGTTGCGCCAAGTGTCCTGTGCTCGTCCTCCCGTTTTCGGGACGTCGTCCGGTGTTCCAGGGGTTAACCTTTGCTCGAGCTGGGGTCGGTCGGCAGAGCTCTCAAAGAGAAGCCCATGAACTTCCCCCAAAAATTTTCAACGAGACATATGTGATGTTGGACATGAGGCGAGGAGCACAGAAGTGTTTTTTGTTCTTGCTAGGGGCCACTGGGTGGTCCAAAAATGGCAAAAACGGTATCACTTCAGTGTTGGCTGATAAGGCAGAACCGACGCCTGAAATGACCTTGGCTGTAAGGTGCATTAGATTGAACTTCTCCAGCAAGACAAGTCTGGTTTAGTGAAGGCGCGACGTAACTCTACGCGACAAATCCTTTTCCACACCTAATAACAGGTTGAAAGCGAGGTTCGGAATACAGCTCACTATCGAAGCGAAAATGCACTGTATGGTCGACAAAAACGTAAACTGCGACCACTGCTCCTAGGATTGAAGAAACCCAATCTCCAGAATCGAACCCTAGTTTCCCTTTCGCAAGTTTGCATCGCTACCCACTCGGTCATCCAATCGCTGCAGCAGTCGCTGCGAATGAATCACTTGAATCATCCTGCAGTTTCGTATAGGAAACCTAGAACATAATCAAAATGCAAAGTTCTAAAGCTCTTGAAGCTCCAATCCCATTTTAGGTTAATTTCTTAGCACGACCATTCCAGGCTCACTTTTGCTCTATCAGCCCGCACTGAATCGATGGCGTTTTGTGACATTTTTGGACCACCCAGTGGCCCTTAGCAAAAACAAAAAACACTTCTGTGCTCCACTTCTCATGCCCTACAAGATCATATAGGTCTCGTTGAGAATCTTTAGGGGAATTTCAGGGGCTTCCCTTGTCGGAGTAGTCAGAGCGCCTCTGTGCCTGTGCGCAGTGCGTTATCACAAGAATTGATGACTCAACAGTCAGATCGATGTCGCCTCCTGCTGTTCCGCTTCACATTCGTTCCTCCCCTCTTGTAATCTACTCGACATAAATTCTCTGTTTAAAATTCGAAAAATTATCGCAGCATCAGCTATAGCAGCGGAACTCTACCGGTTTGTATGTCAGTGGATAAAGCGTGAGCTGGTAAACTCAAATGTATGTCACTTATTTTAAAATGTTGAAATCTAAAGGAGTTACTAAAAAACGGCGCATAACGGAGTAAAAAATTGCCGCTGTTGTTAGTTGGGCGGAGTGGCTCGTCCAGCACTTGTACTTAATTTTCCCAGTACGGGAATATAGAGGTGTAGTGGACATGCTTTCGCCTAGTCGAATGGTAGGTGTGACTTAGAGGGCTGTTATACTTCCTGCCCGTGGTAGGGCAGCCGTCCGTGGTGCAGTGTGAAGGTTTCGTCCCGTGGAGTCGGGCGCCAAAAACGCGCTCCAATGCGATGCTAGTCGCCCCGTCTCGACGACGACCGTCCGCAGTGCATTTCCGTCCGCGGACGTCCCGCGGATGCTCCCGCGGAAGTATGGGCCATAGGCCTAAGTATGCGTTACTCACAGCCCACTCTAGGAGCATCCCTGGTATGACGGAGCACTGTCGACTTATGCCATGCTTGAGGTACTCCAAAAATCATGCATGTTCCGGGAAATAAGGTGTTGCAAGCGCGAAAGCCTGCTCTAATCATTTTTTCGGCCAACCACGGCGAAAGTGCGGTTCTCTGCTAAAGTTGCACATATGTTTGTATAGATCTCGAGGAGTCGAATCGAATAGCTTTTTTTCAATTTTTAAAAAAAGCTTAAAACTGAAGGAATTATGAGCATGCGACGGTCTGCGGTTTGCGATGGTTTAGTCTGTCAAGCCGCTCGTTTCTCCTAATCTTAAGACACACTTCTGCGACAGCGCGGCGCGGCCATGATGAAGCATAGGGCCGCGACGGCCGCGGCGCGACACTGCGACACATGCCGCTGGGTTAGGGCATGCACACTCTTGCGGCTGTCGCGGCGGCTATCGCAGGCGACGCCGCGCTGAGTGTCGCAGGCTGGAATGGTTCAAACCATTCCTGGCGGCGAGGCATACACGGGGACATCGGTCCCGTTGCCAAAACGGTGCTCTAACGCGCCCGCTCCGCGACCGCCGGATTTCGCGGAGGTAGCTGTCGCCCCACTTGCCGCGCCGCGGTGTCGCAGAAGTGTGCATGGGGCTTTACGGCGCGACGTGAGCGGCATTTTTGTAGGATCTTCATGTACATCTCGACTTATTGTTTGTAGTCAACTGCTCATATCGCAGTTTCCTGCAAAATTTTAGGTTCTGACTACACTGCCAACTTATCGACAGGGTGCGCAAAAATTACACACACAAAGATATCACAGTGTAACTTCAACACAAATTCGGATTTGACAATGAAACTTATCACATACCTTCATTGTTTCCTTACTAATAAAAACGTTTCAAAGTCAAGCGAAATGGCCACCTTTCTTACGAACGCAAGTCCTCAGACGAGTAGCGAACGCATCACACGTGGCACGGAGGTAGTCGTCGCTCATTTCGTTTCGTGCTTCAGTAAGGGAATCTTTCAGAGAAGCCAAACATGCGTGTCGAGTAGAGTAATAGCAATAGCAATAGCAATAGCAATTTTGCTTTCAATAACTGACCAAACAGATAAGTCGAGAGGATTCAAGTCCGGCGAATTTGAAGGCCTGTCTTCATGCGCAATAAAATCCGGGAGCTCATGTTTGCACCGGGAGCAGACATAACTCCAACGCCGCACGAACCCCCCCCCCCTGGCGTCGCGCACGGTGCGCGACGAAATTGGACGAGTTGTCGCGGTCCGATGCTTCCGACGTCTACAAACGCTTCCTACAGGGATATGCGGTATGCATTTGCCCTATTTCAACGTTTCTTGGAGATTGTATATGAAAGTGGTTTCAATAGGACGATCAGCAACAGTTTATACAGAAATGCTGGTCATGTGGATGGTTTCTAGCGTCAGTATTCGCCATCTACAACTTCTTCAGTCAATTTTTACCCGTGATTATGGTTATACTACGGAAATAGGCCACTATCTCCCATTCTAGGAGCAATTGTCCTACATCAGACTGTTGCCTACCACATTCTGTGGGATCTTTAGTTCCTTGCTAGAAATGTGGTCTGGGAACTTAAGCACTGAGAACATTTTGTGCTCCGGGGCTAACCATGCGTCACCGAGCGCACGTCCGCGTTTCAGCGCCGCGACGTCGCACGGGGCTAGCGCACGACGTCGCGTTGGAGTTAGGTCCTGGAGCCCGTAGGCACCACTCCTGCATTGTCCTCGCCTTGTGTGCAAGCGCAGTCCTGCTGGAAGGCATCCGCCCAGGGCTTCAATACGTCCTCCAAGATCGTTTTCTGGCACTCCGTTGGAGTTAGACGCCAGATTCGACAAAAACTAATGGGGACTTGCCGTTTGAAGTAATCGCACCTCAAACCATAACTGAAGCCGGATATGCCGTTCTATCGACCAGTTTCGCGGATAGCAGCTCCAACATTCTGTGAGAGAATGCGATCGTTTTGAAGATTCACCGTGGGTTACAGGGTAAAGGTTTTCTCATCAGAAAAAACGATCGCGCGGTGCGTGCCACTCGCGAACCGCTTCAGCAAGTTCTTCCATTTTCGTAGTCGCTGAGCTTTCATTCTCTCAGTTAGAATGTGAACACGTTGAATATGGTATGGATACATCTTAAGCTTCTTCCTGACGATGGTTCTAACATTGCTTGCAGAAGCATTGAGCTCTTGAGCCATTTTCCGCATCGAACGGCCAAGATTACGACGAATCCGCTCGCGAACCGTTTTTATCGTTTCTGGAGTGATAGCAGTCAATTTCCTACCTCGTCCAGTCCTATCTGATAAAGTACCAAGCTCCATGTATCGTTTTTTGGCATCATACGCCGTTCGCCGAGGAACATTGAGAACACTGGTGATGGAGACAGCGCTGTGACCAGAAAGGTGCAGCCTGATGATGGCCAATCGCATGATATCCTACTATACATAATCGGCAAATGTCACGTGTTCGTCACGGGGTGGGTGAACTGAAGCCAAAAGATGCCTACTTTGGTACGGCGTATGCCAGCCGGGCTTTCTTTGAGTTTAACCATGGGCGATTGCTGGCGAACTATACCCTTGGCGGCTGATCGTCCACGTTTACGAGATATTCAAGGGGCAACGCGTCAGGGTATGAATGGCGATCGAGTGCAAAGCGTAGGCGTGCCCTATACGTCGTTCAGCGTGCGTCTGGATTCAGAAGACGTGCTGAAGACGTCGTCCAACTTGCGTAGGGATTCAAAAGACCTGAGCTAGACGTCGTCCAACGTGAGTAGGGATACAGAAGATGTGCTGAAGATGTCGTCCAACTTGCGTAGGGATTCCGAGTAAGGGCGACCAATAGGAGAGGACCAAAAAAGGGGAACCATTAGAGGGGGAGCGTGAGGGGGGGGGGGACCAGCATTTTCCCTCAACATCGTTCAGTGTGTGTCGGGTTTCTGAAGACGGCTTACAGAAGTCGTGGCACTTGTGTCAGAGTGCAGAAGGAGTGTCATAGACGTCGTGACAACGTAGTGAAACGTGAATCAATACTCAGTGCCACATGTGCGTGCTTGACTCTCACTCCGTTTCTTTGCCAGCACATAGGAAAGGAAGTATTTCGGAAGGAGGGGGGGGGGGGGGGGCGGGGGTAGGGAGAGTGACCACGGGATTCGGAGGAGTATTATTGCCGTCGGACAGTAAGCGGTGTCGACCAATACCGATTAACTTTAATTATGATTTTGCCGATTAAGCACAAGATTGGGACTCCCATTTACTGTTTCTCGACACGTACAGAACGAGCGCTTTGGAGAATAAATCGCGTGCATGTGATGGAGGGTGGATGGGCTTCATATGCCCAGAGGAAATTCTTCCCTATCATATCCCACTGCACTAATCTAATCTATATAATCTCTACAGTTTTTTTTATTGTAAGAAGGCTTAAAGAAGAGAGGAGGAAGATTGGGGTTGTTCTATTCTCGGGGTTTGGGGGCGAAACCCCCAACCAAACGTTTGGCGGCCGCTAGGCCGTTGAAGGTCTGGTAATTGTATAAAATGTTAAAATATGGAGCTCGGAATCCAGTTCTGCTAGTAGTTGTGGACTACGTCGTACCCTGTGCGGGTAATTTTTGCGCACCCTGTATGCTCAAAGCGATAGTAGTAGGCGACAAGACTACCACGTAGCAATTGTCAAAAAACAACGAAGAACGCTCGACGGTTATTCAAGATAGTTATTTAATTTGGCGTACGTCGCAAAGGAGCACATCAGCGGGTGCGGGATCGTGCGGCGGGGGAGGGGAACGCGCCGTTGCTCCTACCGTATCGCGGCAAGCACAGTGTCTATCGGGCACGTCTCCACAGTTGCGTTCAGTGGCCCATTAGGCAGAGACGATCTTCCTCCAGTAGAGCTCCCAACCTCTCCATGGGCCGCGAGGGTTACCCAGATGTTACTTCACCCATGTGGGTGGTGAGAAAAGAGGAGCCCCACGTATTGGCCCTGTGCATAGCGTATTGATGCCCGTAGCATTAATAGAGCTCCAGCTGTCCGCACTGCCTTCTCCTTCGCCTCCTACTAGCCGACTCCGAGCTTCGGTGATGTCTATGGGAGAAAGACCCCGAGATTCAGACAAGATATAAAGACATATCAAAGGATAAAGGGTGGCGTCACTCAATCCCTCTTGGGATGCGCCATGCATTCTACTTCTATGGGATATCGTGGAGGCGACTTGAACGCGTATTTGGCCATACAATGAATTGCGGTAGCCAGCCGATGAACAAGTCAGCGCTCTGCTTTTCCCAGACAAGTGTGGTACCAATCCACCGACCATGGAGGGATGGAAGGCTTGGTTGGCCTGGGCGGGAAATCTGAACCTGGAACCTGGTATTGGGTGCACGCGACAGTCGGCGTCTCCTCCGACTGCGCTACACGTGCCCAAAGACATAACACCCACATAATACAGGGTGTCTCAAAATTGTATACACTTTTTGAAAGGTGAGAACTTTGTTCATAGTGAAGATGCTGAAGAAGTTAAGGGCTCTTATGAAAGCTGAAGAAAATATAAATTTTCTGACATATGAGGCATGGAATGCGCCATGCACTCGTCTGAAATTTTCCATTTTACACACGATTGATTGTGTTTCTCTCGAATACATGTTATAATTTCTTCACAAAGTAGTCGTTTCGATCAATTTGTGCCTATTTTAGAGTCAAAAACTTAATTACACATTATAGTTTGCGAAAAATGCAGGGTGTCCTAAAAAATGCAGGTACTGTTTGAAAGGCTCTAACATCGTTGCTAGTGAAGCTTTTGAAGATGTTCGAGTTTCATATGCAAGCGCGGGGACATTAGAATTCTGTGGCGTGCAAACGGTCAAGATTGCGCCACGAACACGCTCGAAACCTTGCATTTCAGAATCGATTGATTGTACATGGGCTGAATGCTTGTTACAGACTTGTTGCTACTTAGTCAAATTAACCTGTGCTGTGCTTCTTCTAACGTTTTCCGTCGTCCAATGGTTGCATTTCCATGCAAGCGCGGGGACATTAGAATTCTGTGGCGTGCAAACGGTCAAGATTGCGCCACGAACACGCTCGAAACCTTGCATTTCAGAATCGATTGATTGTACATGGGCTGAATGCTTGTTACAGACTTGTTGCTACTTAGTCACATTAACCTGTGCTGTGCTTCTTCTAACGTTTTCCGTCGTCCAATGGGCAGTTATGCCAATTCATCTCTCCATTCAGCTTAAATGTTGCTTCATTCGTCCATAGAATGCGTCTTGTAAAATGCGCTCCTGCTCACATTTAAATCGTGCAATCAATAAACTCGCATTTCACGTGTCTTTCACGAAGTTGTCAAGTTCAAAGCGTTAAAAGAAGCACAGCACAGTTTAATGTGACCAAGTAGCAACAAGACTGTAACAAGCATTCAGCCCATGCGCAACCAATCGAGTCTGGAATGCAAGGTTTCAAGCAGGAGCATGGCGCAATCGTGACTATTTGCATGCCACAGTAATCGCGTTGTCTTGCGCTTTTATGTGAGTTTCAAATATCTTCAAATGCTTTACTAGCAGCAATGTTACAACCCTTCACATTTTACCTTAATTTCTTTTAGAATACTCTCCATTTTTTGCAAGCTATAATGTGTAATTAAGTTTTGAACTCTAAAATAATCACAAATAAATCAAAAGGCTACTTTGTGAAGAAATTATAACATGTATTGAAATGAAACACAATCAATCGAATGGAGAATAGAAAATTTCAGACGAGTGCATGGCGCACTCCATGCCTCTCATATGTCAGAAAATTTCTACTTTCTTATGCTTTTATAAGAGCCCTTAACTTCTCTAGTACCCTTACTATAATCAAAGTTATCACCTTTCAAACAGTGTATATATTTTTTGAGACATCCTGTGTACACGGAACACTGCGGTTCAGCCTGCGTGGTGGCCCGCTTGCGGACCGCGCAATGATCTGAAGATGTCTAAGAGACTCACCCAATTCCTAGCGCAGAGTGCTGGCACCTCTTCCGTCTACAGAAGATGCTACCTGTCGCGCTACAAAACATAGTTGAATCCCGAAGACAAGCACTAACCTCTATTCATAATGCTCCTGTCGTCAATGCAATTTTGTCGCATGTCAGGCAGCTTCTCCCACATAACCGATGTCGTGTCGCAGCGTCATGTCTGAAACCCACCATAAGCAATGCGTTCTCTGACGAACACCGTTTAGTGCAGTTTTTTTTCCGAATATCAGCTTCTTTGCCGGATTCTGAATCGAGTATCCACTGGCCAACCAGTAGCTCCTTCAAAACGTATAAAAAGCGGCACTGCTACGATGTTATTGAACCGGGAATGTTTGGTAGCAGTTTGCGGGCTTATAATTCGCTACGTATTTTAGTTTTGGGTACACTAGCGGATGAGAGCTTTATCGTACGGAAAATTCCTCAGACTTCTGACACGAAGATATCCTTCTGTATCCGACAATTCTAGAAGGGTATGTTATCTTGTTTTCATTGCAATTTTACTTTATACATAGGTACAATTTTCCAATTTTCACAGAAAGTTGAACACTCACTATTCTAGGCAGATAGGATAGTTTTGGAATCGAACTGAACGCCTTTGAAATAAATGGGTCATCTTTCAAAGTGAGGTCATCTAGTCTAGCAGAAGGACCTAGTCAAAGTGAAGTCATCTAGTCTAGCAGGAGCCCTAGTTTATACTTGCGCCGCCCGGCGGCGCGGCACGATGGTCGAGATAGATAACGACCGGGCAGCGTGAAAAATCGATGTCTGTGAAACGTAGTGCCGCGCAGCGTGGCGGCGCAAGTGTAAACTAGGGCTAAGAAGAATTTTTGATTCGAAAATGTATTATAACTTTCTTGAAAATTTCTAGATCACCAGCTCCAAAAAGGTGAATACAGTATATTTACTGCCCAGGTCAGGTTAGGCTTTCAATGAATCTTGGCATGACGTTCCTGATTGTCGATGCAGTGTTCTTGAGCTGTTCACCATGATTGTTAACGTCTTTTATTAGGCTGACGTTTCGGCGAGTTTCGCCTTCTTCGGAGCCTGGAAAAGTCGGATGCATTCGCTGAACTACTCGCTCAAACATCATTTCATCCTACAGAATACTTTTCTTAAGAAAAAGTAAGATAAGATCAGATATGGGAGTTGCGAAAGGCGACTAACCTGACAGGCGGTTGCTGTAAAGGACCACCGTTCACCCGTAGCTGGAGGTAACGTGGGAGAGTGAGCTTCGACCCCGGGACCACCCGACTTATATACCCCTGTAGATCAGATCGAATGGTGGATCAGAACCTACAGAGTTCAATTAAGGGTTTGCGTTATCGCTAGACACTCCTCCTTACGGTTGACCTGGGGATTCCTAGCCGTGATCCAAAGTGCCTCCAGTGTCATGCGAGCCGAGATGTCATTTTCTCGGGCTAAAATCGACACGGACACCGGCAGTATCGCGCCTGCATGGCATCGCATCCTGTGTTCTCCCCAAGGAGTCAAGGCGTTGCCTTTCATAAGGCCATCTAGATGTTCCTTGACTATGACACAACACTACATAGGGGAAACGGGCAGACACAAAGGGGTCTGCTCGTTTCCCCTAAGTAGTCCTCCCCGCACTCATTGCACGACATGAGATAAACCACACCAGATGTTATGCAATCTCCCTCTTTTCCATTAAGGCAAACACTGCAGGACGGGGTTGGGAACGTCCTATCGTAGGCACGATTCCGGACTAGCTGCCCCTTCAAGGTTCTGGTTGGGATTTCAACAATCCTCACAAATTCTTGAAGATTAGCTATGCGGAGACACTTTCGTATCTCAGCACTAGTTTCGTCGGATATGAAAGGCACACAGAAGGGTACTCTTTCGCGTTCTTCCTCGTGACGCGCTACCGTGTTAGCTTGCAACCTCGCGCTTTATGCCAGCGTTGTGTTGGGTACCCATTTACTTCTGCAATTTTAAGTGCCATTTTCCGAGAAGGAAGATTTCTGTTCGTTGTCAGACGAAACTAAGCTGGCAGTCCGGAACATAATTTTGACAATGGCCTTTTTAGTAATAGAGGGATGGGCGGAGCGGAAATGAACGAGAATGTTCTTGCTGCTGGGTTTGCGGTACCACCTCGTTCTTATGTTCCCACGTGAGAGTGTACTTCGACATCAAGTCAAATTCGTCGGATATGAAAGGCACCCTTCTGTGTGCTGAGTAGTGCTAATGCTAAACTAGTGCTGAGATACGAAAGTGTCTCCGCATAGCTGATCTTCAAGAATTTGTGAGGATTGTTGAAATCCCTCCCAGAACCTTGAAGGGGCAGCTAGTCCGGAATCGTGCCTACGACAGGACGTGCTCAACTCCGTCCTGCAGTGTTTGCCCTAATGGGAAAGAGGGAGATTGCATGACATCTGGTGTGGTTTGTATC
>CANDYH010001141.1:0-14154 GCA_947396885.1 Heligmosomoides polygyrus polygyrus | reverse complement strand
TACCGTTACGAAAAACTATATTAGCAATAACTTAAGGCTCAACGCCGGATTCTCACCACCTTTGGAACGTTGTGTCTCTTCAGTCACGGGTAAAGAGAAATACAAGGCAATGTGCTCGAATGTACTAGAGCAAATATCCAGCCTTACTTGATTTTTTCTCATATAAAAATCATATGTCTCGGAATTTGCATTTCAATGTGCATTTCAATGGGAAGAGAATGGCAAAAAGCGAACACAACTGCTTTAGAGAGCGACTTCAATCTTTAGATTCACTTTATACTTGGATAAAACGTCACAAGGAACTACCAAGGAGCTCTCTCCGAAAAATAGTTTAACAGAAGCGAACCTGACAACGCAAAGCCCAACGGTAATTTAAATACCTGCAACATTCGCTTCTAAGAATGGATTCCGCATAAGGGTTAAATATGGAGACCGAAGCCGCTAGAAGACAGAAAACCCTTACCCCAAGCAGACCAATTAAACTACGAATGGTCACGCCGTTAAACCTGAATCTCCAGTTTGCTGATGGCAGCTAGATCTGAGTTTAAAGAATGACTGAAAGCTTATCATTCTTGAAGAGCATAAAAAGACCTTAGCAACTGGAACGCAATCAATCAGAAGGAAAAGCAAATGGTTTGCGCCCGTTTATACTTCCATAGAGCAATAACACCGCGCTTGGAGAAGTCAGTGCTGCAGCGTAGTCATGAAGTGATCAGTGAAAAAGCACGGACTTAAGACAAGGCAGTTGGTCTAAACGCTGTTGCGAAGAAACACTAGGACCCTTCTGAGGTCCGTTCATACTTCGCATGCGACGAGGCGTATGCTCACACAACCCTATCGATGTCGTCGAATTCAAGAAAAGCACTGCCATTCAACCGCTGCCATCGCAGCAATGAGGGAACCCCAATGTTGTGGAAATGATACCACAGCATAATTGTGGTATCCCACCAACGTGAAAGTTTCATGCATAATATTCGGCACAGAAGAGGTAAACCCAATTTTGGACATTGTGGCATAACCAATCTGAAGCTATCGTGGCCAAGAGCACTGCTACGCAACAGGACAACAATGAATATATCATTTCTTGCCCCAAATCCATCCCTTGACCATTCCGGAAAGACCACTCTGATCTTCCGTTTTTCCTGTGGGATTCTTCGCAGCATCTGCCGCAGCCTTCTTCGACACCGGGGTTGCCTTCGCTCCTTCCATACATTTCGCCAATCGATCTTCCAAATCAGGCATCTGAACAATAAAAAACTTTTACACGGGTAGTTCCTCACTAATAAAGAGCTGCACAAGCAGTCGAAGCGCTTCTAGTCATTAACTCATCTTTAACGAATACAACATTATTCAAGGTTAACAATGCGTAATCACTGATAATTGAAAACTGAATACAAAATTAGAGGCCGAATTTAGATAAAGGGCATAGATCTAGGATTTGCACTCGTGGTTCCGTAATTGGAGCACCCATCGGGTGCAGCCCGTATAGACGTTCTTGGTTATAGCCACTCACAAGTCAACCAAGCCTTCTACCCCAACTCTTTATCGTTTATCCCCTTTAAGGGAAATTCTCGAAAATTCGATGAAAAATCACAACTATATAAACGAATGTCTACCATGATAACTAGTTTTATTCCACAAAACATTTAGCGTGCCCGAAACCCCTCTTTTGAAATCCGAACCTTGAAAACAAATCAGTTACTCAGTAATCTCGTGAAGCCGGTCACGGCAACAAAAACACAACAGCAACTTGGGATGCGAGAAATAATGTCCCTCAGTAGATCATGAAATCTTGCTATGAGTCTGCACAGCGGTTCTTCCAAACGCACACCGCTGTTCAAAAACATATGGAAAATACCAAGCTTTTTCACTTAAACGCTGCAGTTCCTAATACTATTCATCTTATCTGGCAAAACTACACTGCCCGGAAACTTGGCCACATGAAGAATCCTATTCGGCCTCTTTCAGCTGCTCAATCTGATTACTCATAATTTCTCGAAAATAGATAACTTGGAGTGAATCGGAAACAACGCTATAAATGTCTCTTTGCCGTATTTTTACAAGGATGTGGAGCTAATAGCAAAAACTGGATATATTTCAATAGAGATAACAAAGGAAGTGACTAACCTTCACGTGATTCAAAGCCAAATCGAAGAAAATCGGTTTATTCGGCATCAGAATGAACGGAGGAGGCATCTCTGCCACTGGAATCGTCCGCTTCTCGCGTAGTGCACTAGCGACGTCCCACTGCCGCCATTCCGTCAGGGTATCCATAAGGGGCTGTAGCATGGACTTTCGTTATATCAAGGGTTCCTTCGACCGAAGGATCGCAATGAAACCATGACTATGCTGTGAACAATGGATAGTTGTCATTTATGTTTTGGCGTCGCGCCAACTAAGCAAAGGATGGTATCCACTACTACCAAAACCATTTACAACTATTATAGTTATACAAATAGCTCCACACATAGGTACAAATCTTCGCAATGTTGGCAAGCAATATCAAATCACCATTGGGCTGATTATTCGTAAACCTTCTATCAGGCTATAAAGGTTTGTAGTCAGTGAGCGCCCTTTCTCGCAACAATTGAGAAGGGAGGAATGAAACCGCCAAAGCAATCAGGATGTGTGAAAAATGTTCAAGAAGCATGTGATTCGAGTAGGTGATTAGGGTGTGGCGCCGCAGACAACAACTCCCTCTGACGTCAAATCAACTATCTTAACCGGTCCTGAAATAAATGACCCACCCTGTCGTCAATAACACGTGCCGTCTTCTCATCGGCGTCATCAGCGATACCAGCTGCCGCCGCCAAGCGTTTTGCTCGTGCGGCAATGCGTGCTTGTTCAATCTCGCCTTCTAGTACACCAAGAGAAGCCTAAAAATGAGGCGCTATTACTCGAGTCATATTTAGTTAAACTCCTTGATAAGAAAAGATTTTTTTGGAAAATCCTAATAAGGAACGGAAATATCGACAGCAATTGATGTAGCATTTTCGGGGAATCCAAATGTGACAGCTAGAATACCTCAGAATGTAAAAAACCGAACATAACTACGTCAGATTGCCACCCAGAAGGACAATAACGAAGGTGCCCTTTACAGGTCACAGGTCAGAGCCAAATCAGAAGCCAATCTTATATGCATATATAAAAGGACTAGCCTTCAAGAATCTCTCAAAAGTAATAAAAAAACGAACGTTGAGATGGAACGTTAGGTTGTTCAGTAATACAAAGCTAATTTCTGAGTAAAGTCTCTCATGCTTTAAAGTTGTTGAGAGCACCGTTGTTTTAATGTGATGCCGTTGTGTAACCAAAATATGAACCGCATAGTAAAGTATCACATGGTATAGAACGAATAAAAATAAGAACTAGGTGACAGATTCTAACTATGAAGAGATATGAAACTGCAGATCAGACTGAAAGACTCGACTTGCTAGGTTTAGACTTCGAAATGCGAGCTGCATCGCGGTTACGGAAATAGATTTACGGAAGCAGATTTCTGCCCACTGCACACACTTCAAGATCTCAGGCACCGCGTACTGAAGCAATGTCACTCACTTCCGTCTCCTCGACCATGTAAGTGTTCCCTTTCAGCTTCATTATAAGCGCTCTAACGCCTTTTGTGCGTTCCAGCGCTCGCTCAAACAAGGCAGCGGCTCGCCAAATCGAGACAAAGCCGCATATGCTGCAGCCATATAGTGACACCTGAATTCAAATAACTCTGAAAGCTGTTCCAGAGAAGTTACTGAGAAACCTTCACCACCAACCTGTACGCTCTATAATACTCAATTTTCGCTGGCACTGCTTGTGTAAGGTTCTTATCGTATTCGACGCCTGGTAGTTGCAGAAGCTATAACAAAGGGTTCCAGCATATGAAGGCACTACAGCGGAACGGCGAAGACGAACCTCTCTATACACCTCGATCACTGAGTCGTATAAACGCAAGAGATCCTGCGGTTTCGTCTTCTTTTCAGCCCTATAGTATTCATGATAAAACTCCTATGAATCCAAATCTACTACTCGTCCCTGACTAACTTCGTATTCTCTATCAAAGCTAGGTATCGAGACGCCGTTCCAAGCATTTTGAGCGACTCCAGGTACGATTTGATTGCTTGCAATGCCTGAAACAAAAAATCAACAGCGATAAATCTCCTGTGGGATCAAACCATGGCTAGTAAAAAATCTGAACCCTACCGTTGAATCAAGGTTGTCCGACGACTTCCTTCGAATCAGGTCCGATATCCGCTCGAGAGCATCGCGTGTGTCGGCAAGTTGCTTCTCATACAGTGTCATCTGAAACCCGATCCAGCAGTAAGAAAGAGCAAGATTGGGAAGCGTGTAAAACTTACCTTTTCTTTAGGAGTTTGACACTGGGCTAGCTCACTGATAACTTGTCGCCAGCCCTGTACGACTTGACGTGCCTTCTCGTCCTCCACAGTAGACTTGAATCCACCCCACTCAACCACCACTACGTCGTCACAAGTTGCTTTCGAGCGCATTTCTGCGATCAGCCGCTAAAATATGGCGCACGTGGTTAGCTTTACAACATCAGAAAAAAGTAAAAGGCTAGCTGAGTCATTACTGTTCACATCGCCACCCTTTCAAGATAAACCATCAACTCAAAACTCACATAATAAAATATGACCTTGCAAGCATCCAAATAAGGTAAGATTTCACTAGCTACAGATGTCTCAATTAAACCAGATTTTGTTCGCAAAGAGCGGCAACTCGTTGGTTTGTAGAAGAGTTGCATTTCAATGTTTGTTAGAAGAAGTGGCACTCATTAATCTGCCTTGAAGTATTTCTTTAATCGGCTGTTTAAGTCTCACATAGTCTCGCATTTGTTCAGCGTACCAAAAACGTGCGCTACGTGTTCGCTTTAGATAAAAGTAAACTCCTCTAGACGAAGTCGGTCTACGTCAAATAAGCTATTCGAATGGCTGCAATAACGGCTAATGGAGGACGTCTGCAAACAACACAACCGCACTTACATCCACGGCTTCACTGTCAGTGCCTTGGGCACGAATCTCCATCAGCTCGTTCATCATACCGTCCATCGGCTTCGCATTTGCAATCAGCACAACTGAACTCGCAAAGCCGAATCTGAGGCTGGATCTCACGACATCTGGAATGAGAAGCGCAAAATGTAAGGCTGTACTCAAAAACTGCAAACAGAACAAGAGCTGAGCTATTATGAGAAGTAAAGGCTGGCTGCTAAAATGGCTGGACAGTACAGCGAATACGCTTTCTAGAAACTTCAGATACACAAACGCACCTGTATCACCTGTTGTTTCGTTGATCATCAAGTTGCTCGAGCGGGGCGCCAGCAGCGTTTCCATTCGTCCCTATTGCGTGTCAGAGTGCTTCAATGGATCCTTCTCCCTCGAAAGATACGAGGAGCGTCCTATCGTTGTTCAGAGCTTTCACGAAGAAGTACGACCGACGCGTCGGTGGGGCGTCCTGGTATTCTCTTGACATCCCGACATCCTCGTCCAGCGGGTGTCTGCGAAGCGCATTAGGCGGCCGGCCCACCTTATTTTCGACAACTTGGTCCACGTGACAGCGCCGCTGATCTTCGAACGTCGAGGAACCTCGGAACTCCGAAGGCCTTCTCTCAATTGCAAGAGTTGTGTCTCTCCGAGCATAGCCTTCTCGATTCCACGCCACACGACGCTGACCGCGTGTTCGTCCTGCTTTCGTATAGCCCAGGTTCTGATGCGTATGGGAGGGCAGGAAGAATGGTGGTGTCGAATAGGTGGGCACGGAGTCAGATGTTCTTCATCTTCTTCGCGACTTCTTCAACGCTCTTGAAAGCTCTCCAAGCCGCTCGTTTCTCCTGCACACCTTCGGTGCTAGGTCGTTGGGCATGATGACTTCGCGAACAAGATACAGGTAGCTGAGCACCCGGGTTTTTCGCTCCGTTGAGCGAGAATGGAGCCTCAGAAACTCGTTCGTGCCTCATGAACATCGTCTTCGTAAGATTGCAGTCCAACTTTCCCACGATCGAAGTCGGCCAACCAATCGCTTCGCCTGACTGATGCTCGGTGTTATGAGCACGACGTCGTCTGCGAAGCAGAGATGCATGTAGTTGCCGGCGGTCGACCTTCACTCCCATGTCTCCCCATTCTAGTTCGCGCATTACGTTTTCTAGGGTGGCCCTGAAGAGCTTCGGGGATCTGGTATCTCCCTGCCGAATATCTTCGTTATAGAATCATTGTAGAATGGTGAAATGTTGGTCGTGAATCCACTGTACGGCTCTAGATATACTCTGATGCTGTGAGTAGGAATGCTCTGAGTGAGCAGGCTTCGACGATCGCATCAGTTTCGACAGAGTCCAATGCCTTCTTACAAGCGCATCACAATCTAGTTAATACCAAAGCTGTTGCTAACCACAAGTCAAGAGCGGACTCACCTCGCTTTGTACATGTTGGCTAATGTCGTATTGTGAGTAGCGTCAGCCAAGCGCTCATAGACTGTGCGAGCTGTTTTCAACAGCTCAAACGCCTCGGGCCACTTGCGCAGCTCGAAGGCACAAACACCTGCAAGCCAGGCGGCATACGCCTGCGCTTCCAACTTCGTGGGAGCATCGCACTGAACAGTTAAGGTAGAGCTTCGCAAATCGAGGTGTGGGCTCGCTAAAAATTGTTCACACGTACTCTGCTATTGTTCCTAACCAAAGTCCTCAAGAGTTGTTGCGTGATAGACGGCTCGTTTAAGATGCATGCGCACCGACTGTCGCTTTCGAAGTTTGTCTGGGTTATCCTCCATCTCCATCTTGTCCGACATAGCCGACGCCCAACGACGTTCGGCCTCGAACACTCCCAGCTGTATGAAGCTGCAATGTTTTACATTTGAGCAATGAAATCTACGCGTACCACGTAGTATTTTAAATGACCAGGAGCTTTTGCGTCTAACAGTTTCCTTAACTGAGTTCGTTGACAAAAATAGATTACCGCTTTGTCCAAATCCGGATTTCAATAAATGCTTGCAACTAGAACAGAAATTGTTGGCCTTTGCTTGCTGTTGGCCAACTTCGCTTTGACCTAAGCTTCGGTGCCGTTTCCTTCTTTGAAACATACCAGTGTTGACAACTGTAATACAACTACCCCGAACGCCATTTCAATATTGAATACATCTCTCAAGAGCTGCAGAGATAAGTATCGAGGCAATAGCTGCAAATAGTCGACTAAAGTTGTAGCTGGTTATCAAATGAGACCCCTGTTTTGTCGCCCAGATTTTATGAGCAAACTAACCACTAATCTCTCGAATTTAACATCCTGGGGTCGAATTCATCAACGACTTGCAGCAAGTTAAGAGAGGAAATACAGTCAAATTCCTGATAGCGCGGCGAAATGTTCCACCATATCGCTTGATAAGCCGCGCTATCAGGGATTTCGGCTGAATTTTCTCTGTTAAATTGCTGTAAGTCGTTGATGAATCCGGCCCCTAGCTGTGAAGTCAAATAGATATCGAGAAACGAAATCCATTTGCTACGAAATAGTTGTCCTCTTCGACAATCGGTGCTAAGCGGATGCCAAATTACATCAGAAATGGCTAACTCTGTTCACTACTAGGATAGAACACACCAGTGCTGTGAAAATTTTCAATTTCGTGCAACACAGAACGTCGTGTAGAACTGCCTTTCATTAGTGACCCATCCCCCTGAGTCGATTGGTGTCCGTTTTCTGTTGCACGAAGTTATGAAGTAATTTTATGCAGCTATGGTGTGATCTGCGCTTGTAGAGTTAGAACACATCTGATGAGCAATCACGTGCCCTCCTACCAAGGCGAATAAGCACGGTAGCGCCATTACAGGTTTCATTAAGAATCTTGTTGTTATTGGAAAAACATCAAAAAGTTGGTGCTATTTGGAGTAGAACTTACCGCTCATCGACGAAATCACTGTCAGTGATCGACTTTTTGATAAACTTCGCTCTATGTCGTCTCACACACTTATGAGTGTTGATGAACTTCAACGCGTGACGAACTCTGTCCAGCTTTGATCCGCAGTACGATCTTAAACACGCGATTTATTAAGCGAACATCCTTCAAGCGAAACCTGAGAAATAGCGTAGTCCGTAGAGAAGCTCATTTCGGGATCTTTAGGAGTTCCTCCTGGAGATGTTTTATCGGCTCAAACAACTAAACACTCTGAGCCTAAGCGGTCGTCTAATCTGCTGCCGCGACAACATTTTGCAGAATCGAAATCAGATCGAAGAAGAAACATGCACTACTTCTACATTTTGTGGAAGAAGAATGTCATACCTGGCACATCCCATGCAGATTAAATAGGCATCTATCGAAGCTTGAAATGCTGCAGAAACTATCCTATCGTGGTTGCTTGCATTACTGCAGATCCCTTTCTTTAACATAAGTGCCGGTGTCAAGCAACATGCGATTTCTCCGTATTCAGGAAGATTGTATGTCTTGAACGGGGGTCCACTTTGCTTCTTCTTCACGGCACCAACAGAATTCGCACAAAAACTTTTGAAATGAAAGCGTCAAGCACAGTTGCACTAACATTGTAACTGCAGAACGACGCCTTGGCCTGCTGTGGGCTTAGGGCAATGCAGTCAGTTACGGAGGAGAACGGAGGGCGGATATTTATTTATTTTATTTGCTGATATTTAGAGGATGTGCTCTAGACTTGCATCCAGAAAGAATTTCTTATCTGGCAACTGCGTGGACAACTAATATGGTGCCGCAAGACAGGCTCCGGAGAGCTCTGATGCAGTGGTAAGCTGAGCCTTTAAACAATCTCTACCCCGCTGAGTCCAATGATCATTGAGCATTGACTTTCTTTAGACTAACAACAAGACTGACAGGTTCCCGCTCTTTCGAATTACACATTAATTCCGTAGAGATCACCGGTAAACACAAATTCTTCGGCGCAACCGAAGTCGGATAGACTACCGAAATAAAATCAAGTGTAAGGGCAAGAGGGATGATTCAGATAAAAAGGGGGGATGCCGGGACAAAATCCGTGTTGGTTCCGTACCCTAATTGGGGGATGTGGTGCCCATAGCTCATCCGTGTTAAAATTGCATCCATCCCAGAGTTTCCTTCATTGTCCAGCTCCGTGTTCTTCTCCACTGGCGAGGAGAAGCACAAAACTCAAGCGGATGAGGTCCCGGTACTTGCCCTGTTAGCACCGATGATTACCTGCAGTAATAATACAGCAAGCGATTATTCTGTCGAAGTAGTGCGTAGCATGCTCTCTATCCATTGTTCTCTCCCAGTGTTGCCGGCATTATCGAACGGCTTGGGCAAGAAAGGGTGAACCCTGCCGAGGTTGCAAGAAGTTTACCATCCAACAGACCTCTCGTTTGTAATAACATAAAAAGGAAACACATACCTATATCTGTGATAGTCGGCGTGCCTCAGTCCGTGCTGTTGCTGAGCATCCTTGACCATCTAAAATAAGCGTATCTTGGATACATAAACGTATTAATTAGGGTGTCTCACACCGGAGACGGTGGATCTTCCCTTTACCTGCTCCATAACTTCAGCTTTGATGCGGTATACCGACTTGGATGCTCTTACAGTCAAAACATGTTTCTACCCAAGTTCTTGGTCTAAAGAGCTTTTGGACAAATTTTCTTGATATTATGGAAGATATGAAAAACCAAACACCCCACACTCCTTCACAATTACTCTGACGGTTTCCCCCCCAACCCCCCCCCCCTCATAGGTAGTATAGCATTTGGTACATTTAGCGATGGCCCGCCCGAGTACTAGTTTTGTGTCGGATTTGTTAACTCCAGTACGCAAACAAAGTAAGAAAACTCATTTTGCAGCACATCCATCTAACCTAAACAGCACGACCTTCAATTAAAGCCTTTTTCCTGCAAGTTAATCCATATATGCAGAAACAGACCACATATTACACAACCACAAGACCTCGAGCAAAGCACATTTCCGGGCAGATAGCTCTAATGCCTGGATCCATACGACTACAGAATTTAGAAAGGCGCTGGTAGGGTCGGGGAGGAACCATGTAGGACATCCTTACAAAGCAGTTTGTGCTTTTTGGAACCGATCTTTTTTGCAGTACTGGTGCGTTCTACCCCTACACCGAACTGAAGTCGGCCATTTCTGATGTAGCTGGACACACACATGCCTTCTTACCAAGGCGTACAACACGGAGTAGGCCTGACCCCCCCCCCCCCCCCCACCCCTCGATCCTATTTACGCCTTTAGAAATGATAAAAATGATACCAGGCGAGCGGTGCCCGCTCTGAGATTGCACATGGTCGTGGAACACTCACATTAACACGGTTTCTGTGCTCTCTCGGTTTCTTGTGTGAGCACAAAACCAGGCAAGGGAAGGAACTCCAGGGTCTGGCTGATCTAACTTACCCGTCTTAAGATACCTTGCCGGTCTACTGCCAGCTCGCTAGTACCAAAATGATAAAGGTAGACGGTAGTCAATCGCTTTGTAGGTTGGTTCTACGCGATATTGTGGAGGCAATTTGAATGCGCATTTGGCCTATATGTAGGCTTGCGGTTGCCAGTCGATGCCCAATTCACCGACTCCAAAACCGTGCAAGGTTTGATTGGCCTGGGCGGAGTGTTTGATAAATTTACAACCGGAAAAGAACCAGAGTTGTCCACTGTAGTTTCGGAGTGAAATTCAGGAAATCGTCACTGGACCACGCAGTCGCCTATCCCTTTGCTAATCAGTCGCTGCAGCTAGTGATATTGCATGCCTGACTCGCGTCTAAAGCTACATGGTAGTGACGAGTTTTCCGGGCGGGGATGGACGAGTTTTCGCACAGTATAAAGGCGATCGTTGCGGGACCCAAGTGCTCCAATCAATCATCAAGAAACTAGCGGACGTTTGCCAACCTTCATTTCGCTAGTGAGTGCTATTAGGTATCACTTACGCGCAATTCTTATGAGTAGGCTTCTGCACTCAGCAGGAATCTATGGAAGTTGCATTGAAAAGGAGACGAATGCTAGGAGTGAGCATAACTACAATACGAGCATGTGGAACTGGAAGGAAAACCTTCAATTCCCTAAAAATATTTGCAAACGTCTGCACTGTTGGGATGTTTGAACGACTTTCTTAGTCTGCTATGCCGCTATGGGAGTTGTGAGGGGGGGGGGTCACCTTATAAAAAAGTGTCACTAATACGAAAAGAAATGATGGCACACCTATAATTAAGAAAACAAACAAACAATGCTATAGCTCTGTTGGCGCAATTAGGGTCCCGAGGGGGGGGGGGGGTGTCACCACAGCATGGCGCGGCAGGCCGGCGTGGCGAGTAGCTACATACAGTGAATGTAAATGCAGTCTTATCTCTTCGTTTCGATTACATATCCGTGTTTTATATGCTTCCGAATTAGGCAAGTGAGGGAACTCCAGCATGTAGGCAATTATAACACGGGCGCGTCACTCGAGCCGCACCCTGTAGTCCCTTCCCGTGCCTGAATCTGTGCTCTCCTCGCGTCAGCGGTCCCGCGACGATCGCCTGCATACTGTGCGAAAAACTCGTCCAACCTGCCCCGGAAAACTCGTCACTACCATGTAGCTTTAGACGCGAGTGCATGCCTGTCCGGCGCAAATAGGGTCGGGGCTGGGGGCTTCTGATGGGCAGAAAATGCCAGAGCCCCCCCCCCTTCTCCTCCCCGACCCTATTTGCGTCGTTGATGTCCCTCATCCCTAGCTCCAGCGTATAGAACCTGTAGTAAGGGCGCTCACTGGCTAATAAAAACCAGGTTTGAACCGCGCGGCTGTGGGCGTTGTGCACCGGATAACTCGGACGGTTTTTTTCGGTTGTAAGTATATCGGCGAGTCCTGGGCGGTTAATCCGAACCAAGAACCTCGAACCGCATGCATGCTACAGCCGACACCTCCTCCGACTACGCTAGCACGCGCCCACAGATTCCACACGACCATCAAATAATAAATAAAATGGAGACACAGTACACAGACGCACCTGAAGGATGTGGACAGTCTGAAACGGTGTTTGCTCTATGGAAACGTCCTCCATAACAACATCCTCCGTCGCCATGGTTTACTGAAAGACTCGAAGAGCTAAATAACATTGAAAAGGGAGAAAATTGAGTGAGGTGGCAGAAAAAGGAGCGGACGCTGGGTTGCAACACCTTCTGTCGGTGTTTCTGCTCGTAGGGGTTGGCTTACAAAGCGGAACAAGCTTCGAACGTTAGAAACCTCTATCAGGGCAAGACTGGAGCAGTTAAGCCAGCAACGTTTCAATTAATGGAGGGAGAAGCGCAAGTGTGCACTATGGCGTGAGATCACAGACAACACGCGGCTACAGAATACCGAGAACTCGTGCAGCTCGTCGACGCCGCGCGCGATGACGCGCAGTCGCGTTGCGCGACGACGGTGGTCGTAGCGGGTTGATCATTGAAGCGCGAGCGGATCTGTTTGGCTCTTTATTTCATGCGAAGCTCATGCCAACGAGGACACAGAAACTCAGTCACAGTAGTGGAAGACTCAAAGAGAAGTGTCACCGTTTACGATCTTTTCGTACTTTGTAAGGCGCCGTTCCCTCTAATATGGGCGGATGTTGGGCTGTATGAGGCGATTGGTGACGCTCTACACAGAATTGGTGAGCACCGGTCGGGTGCACCACAATTCCTCCTATCCGAATAAATCTGAACCACCGTTTCGTTATACCATTGCATTCAAGGGCCACCATACCTACCCCCTTCCACGCCCATCTGGTCCAAAAATATCGTGCATATAAGCAACTCCAGCAACTTCATGGCTAGAAACAGCATAGCATATAAAAGAAGAATGGTGAAGGCTTATCAAGTGAACTAGGAAGTAAAGTGTGCAATAATATAAATAAAAAATAAGTGTGAAAGAAATATGGGCGCAAACGAAACATGAAAAATAGAAAGCAATACTATAATAAAAACCAACATTTCTACCGTGGGTAGTGGTGAACAGTCTTCTTGAACTTGGTGAAATCTTTAGGAATATGATCTGATTTATTAGTTTAGTTTTTTGTCAAGTTTAGCAAGTTGGGTTTAGGGCGCGTGTAGCGCAGTCGGAGGAGGTGGCGGTGCACTGACATCAGGTTTCTGGATCGGATTTTCCGTCCGGACCAACCAATCCTTCCATCCCTCCGGGGTCGGTACCAGGTATCTGGCAAGGATAAAGCGTTGACTTGTTTATCGGCTGGCCACTGCAAGTCATCGTGTGGCCAAATCGCATTCAGCTCTCCTCCACGACATCCTGTAAAAATCGGATGCGTGGCGTATAATATAGAGTAGCACCGTCCCTCATCTTTCAATCAATTAGTATCTTCCGTGTAGTAGCACAGTGAAAATAAACGCTGAAATTCGCATACACCCCGAAACATGTCTTTGGTGAGGGTTCCGCCCTGGCCATGCATGCCTTCTGTCTTTCTGGAGCCAATGAATTGGTAGTCATTGTTCGGACTAAACACGCAAATTATTGGTAACACATATCCCATGGAAATAGGATGCGTGACGCGTTTCAGAAAGCAATTAACGTTCTATCCTTCTTTGATATTTATTCCTTGGTTAAATTGTCAGTGGTGGTCTCATGTCCGCTTTGGTTAAATTTTTGCACGTTTTCAATTGCGAGGCATTTTGGATGGTTTTGAGACCTTTCTAATGCAGCATATTGAATAGGCTTGTTTGTAGTCCTTTTTTATGAGTTTGTTAGATAGAGTAGGATAGAATTATAAGGGCATCGTTTCTCACTATAGAGAACGTAGTTCAAAGTTCTACGCGTTGTGTTCACCCACCCACCTGCAATCCTGTGAGGTCAACCGATGATATTTCTACGAGCTCCGACCGCTAACTCCAACTTTGTTTCCAGTGCATAATTTTGGTCTTTTAAAGCCAAAATAACTATTGGTAAGTCACTACAGTTCAGCAGTGGGTTGCGTAACGAGCCTCGTCCTTTATAAACTTGAAACTAGAAGCATAAAAGTGCTAGTTCACCAATATGAGGAAAGGCGCTCTGCAGCAATCTGCTAAGCGACCATCTTATTGATGATTCCTTTTTTTGCTTCCCTGCCTTCGAGATCGGTCTTTAAATAGCTATAAATGTGGAATATACCGGGACCGGTGTATTTTGCATGTTGCTCGTTAAGAGCAGGGGCTGGCGGAACGTATCCCGTGGAGCAGTAGAGACGTGCTCCTGCGGAT
>CANDYH010001140.1:0-22037 GCA_947396885.1 Heligmosomoides polygyrus polygyrus | reverse complement strand
AAAGTGCTGAGCCACTGAAAAAAATGAAAATAAAGATCTGAAATCCCGAAAGAAGTAACTTTCGGGTCAATCACTGCAAAGATGTCGGGAATTTGAAAATTCCTACAAACCCGCCTCCATCCAGATCTTCCTAGCCCCATTCCGTGTTATCTACCTAGTTCATACTGTGACGGGACCCCTCCTCGTCCTCTTCAGCTTCGCTGGCTCTACCCTCCTCGACGTATCGTGTCGGTGTAACTAAGCTTGCTGCAAAATAGCATACACGTATCCCACATCACATATCACCCTACCAGCCTGATGTTCGTATAATTGTGATATATCCGACTGAGCAAAGTACAGCCGTTGCTCTTCTGTCACGCCCCATGGATACCATATATATAGCCCGCTTGACAGCCTTCCGATCCGATATATTCCAGTCGGAAAATCCAGCAAAGTGCCCTGCGCGAGACAGAATGAGCTCGAGCGCAGCTTAACCATGATCTCTAAATAGTGCGAATAAAACAATTAATTATACAACAATTAACAATTAGTCAGCATCGATCAGCATCAACAACTTGGAGAGGGCAACGATATCACCTAACATAAGAGAAGCAAAGGAATTCAAAAGAGGAAAATAGCTGGCAGTGTTCCATAGTTTTGCTTGACAAAGAAGCTGCGAATACTCAAATGTTTAGAAACATTTAAAAAATGCAGAGGTAAGGGTTTCGATGCTAGTGAAACAAAGCCCATTCAAGGAGAAGATTCATTGAAAACTGGACTAACTGCATCACCTTTCTTTACTAATGTTGTTTGTGCTCTTGCGGAAGAAACTCATAAATGGAAAATAAACGAACTCAGCCAATGAAAGCTCAAGATCATACGACATAAAAATAATAGTTGAAGAAACATGCCTGCGTCGCTTAGCTGGAATATAACAGTTAATAAAAGCCGTATTGATAGCAATAACTAAGCATGTAGTGAGCTTTTCTGGTGAGTATGAGGCTGCAGAGATGGTTCTACTCCAAAATAATAGCAGTGACGGTTCAGTAAATTGTTGCAGCAGGATTTTCCTTTCTTGAGGAGCTGATTAGAACAGGAATACCAGTTTTTGACGCGTTCTCATCAAAATACGCGTCACTTCCGCCCGGCAGATGTAGCACAAGTTAAAAAGCCAAACCTGTTGAGTTGTAGGACTCACACTATGTCGAACTTTTCTTCTATTATACAGAAGCCTGAAGAAGCTTGTTCCGCCTATCGGTGAAATTAAAGACTTGGCACTATTGTACTTTTACGACTCTAGAGGTCGAGGAGAGGTCGAAAAAATTTCGCCCAAGCCCTGTCCAGGGGATAATTGGGGGTGCTGATCACCATCTTGACATGCTTTTTTAACTTCGCCGATTACGGTAGGTACAGGTAGGGTTAGGCGTTCTTCCCCTCACCCCACCCTACCTGCGCGCTTACTTCATCCCGCGCATTGCCTCGCCTACGCGAACGAGTCTGCCTGCGCGCCTCTGAATGATTACTGAGGCCCTGGCAAACATTTTACTCATTACTGCTTCATTCAACTCACCGACGAAGACTGAAATGCAAAGGAGATAAGAATGAAGAAGTCTCAAGAGAGCATTACACTAATAGTGAGCAGTGACCGGCACGTTCCTTGGAGCTGCTAAATCTTGAGGGAAACCATTCATT
This sequence comes from Heligmosomoides polygyrus polygyrus, assembly GCA_947396885.1. Lineage (NCBI taxonomy): Eukaryota > Metazoa > Nematoda > Chromadorea > Rhabditida > Heligmosomidae > Heligmosomoides > Heligmosomoides polygyrus. Next base: position 20,366 of record CANDYH010001140.1, on the reverse strand, counting down.
TATTTAGCATTAAACTGGGCTTAACAGGTTTAAATCAAACTTCACAAACAAGGCCGTTGTTTGGAAACGGTCTGGAGGGCGCGGGAAGAGCGCCACCTCTCTCCGGTAGGCCCCGTTTATACTTCGTCGCGGCGCGACGCGATGGCCATGCAATGAGGCAAAATTCAATGATCGCGTCGCCCAGCGACCAATCGCGTCGTCCTGCGTCGGATCGCATCGCCCTCGAAATGGGTGCGATGCAATGGATCGCGGTGGATTGGGGCGCGGTCGCGGTTGATTGGGGCGATATGACCTCACACAGCTGATTTTCGGAGTGCGGCCGCACTCGGTTTTACTTTTTTGATTTTGTAGGCCTATGTTATACCTTCGCTCACCCCGAGCGAAGGCGACGAACAGAGCGATGAGCGAAGTCTCTTCGCTAGCGTGAAGCTAGCGAATAGGCACGCAGTTAATAGCGTTGTGTTCTGCTGCGTCGTAGCATCGCTACCGATGCTGCCCGACGCTCTGCTCAGCTCAGCGACGCGGTCGCATCGGTAGCGATGCCGTATCGCTCGAAGTATGACACCCCGCTAGCGAGGTTTCGCTAGCGGTGGATCGGACAAACTGCTACAGGCGTCTGAATCTCCACAACGTCTGATACCGTCCCTACCCCAATTATGTTAGTTGTCCATCGCCTTCGCTAGCGAAGAGCGATGGTATGACATAGGCCTTAGTCGACAAAGCGTTTTATCATTTTATTTTTTCCTTTTCTTAACCCTTTAAAAGTTTCGTTTCAGGTCTTTGCCCTCCCGGATTCGCTGAAGGCTAGCCGTATTTCGGCCACAAGTGAGTGTTTCTTCCATTTTGATGTTTTTTCATATTTATTTTCACCTCATTGTTTGTGTGTTTTTTTGTTCGTTGCTAACGTGTTGTTCTTTGCTTTGCGATGTGTTTGACCTTACACGTTCGATTTCAGGTCGCCGCCCGCCCGGATTCTTCGCCCCTATTCCCCTCCGCCCCTCGTCCCTGTCCATTATTCCCTTCCACACATTACCTGCTATCCTCTACCACTTTCCTTCCCAATCTACTATTCCGTCCAATATTCACCGCTGCTATTTTGTTCACTTGCTGCTGCAGGTTATGTATAGGTACGTTTCATGGTATTTCCATTCGTCCATTGCAGTTGTCTGGTATGAGGTGGACTTGCGGCAGAACTCAAGAAGATTCTCGCCCATGTCTTCCTTATACTGGCTAAAAATACGGAGAAAAAATGAGTAAACAGACGTGGACTCGGAAATGTGTGCATAGCTGCGTGTGTGCAAGTACGCAACGGTGCGCAATCGCGGATCGCGTCGCCGGCTGTTCGGAGTGCCCATCGCTGTGCGAAACAGCGCGACGCGATTAGACGCATCGCGCCGTTGGAATCGCGTCGCCCGACGATGAAAGTATAAACATGGCCTAATGGCTCTGCTACACTCGGTACTAGTGGCAGTGGCACCCGGCAGCAGCAAATGCTTAAGCATAGAGGCATCGATTTGGTGGAATCTATGTCCCTGTGCTTAAGCATTTGCTGGCCTAAGCAGCTGCCGCTGCTGCTGAGTGTGCAAGGGCTTTATGGCAGTCGAGGTCATAATCATATATTCCCCAAACTTGGCTCAGGGGCTATTTTGGGTGCTGATCACAAATCTGGCAGCTGTTTTCCGTACTAGTCGGAGTTTGGTAGGTTGCGGCAGGTACGGGTAAGGTACGCCTCAGAATGGATTCCTGGAGGTACATTGAATATCAAGGGCCAAGTCGGCATGTCCCTTTTATAGCATCTCCATGTACGTACAGGTTGGTATACCAGCATGGCGTCGTTACAACTACGGTGTAGAGGCGTTATGAGCAAGTCAATCTTTCTGAGCCATTCCTGGAAATCGCTGCGTCCATGTTCAGCTTCTCAGATGTTTTTCAGCTTAAAGTCGCGAAGCTCTTCTTGTGGAATAGAGCCTGGAGCGTTATGATGCATGCTTATACGTTGTCTCGCATTTAACCCTATGCCTATCGAAGAATTTGCATTGGTATCCTGCAAATTTTCGCACTCTATGAGGCGATCGTTGCGGGACCGCTTGCACGCTGTACCACTAGTCACCTCATAGTCACCTCATCTATCGTGACCTACCGTGCTCCAGTGTAATACCAAAACGGATATGTCAGACCTCGTGACTATCATCCCAGATAGCCCCCTCCCGGTGGGTGACTATTTGGCCTACGCAATGAAGTGCGGTAGTCAATTCATGGACAATTCAGTGCTTTATACTTCTCACCAATAGACAAATATGGCACCAATTCTCTAATTCTGGAGAGGTGAAAGACTTTGTTGGCTTGCGCGGGGGCCCGTACCTTAACGTGGGGTGATCGCAAGAGCCGGAACCCTTCTCCGACCAGTTGACCGGTAGCCGTTTTGTCGAATGCCGGCGATTTTTCGAAAAGTAAGCCCAAATATAGATCTACGTCAAAAACGTCCTCACATTGCTATTAGGAACAATAATTCTGCAGGTTTGCATGGAAAGTGAAAGAAATTTACTGATCTATTAGGTTTTGGGAAGACGTTTTTTGAAAATATTCACTTAGACCTGAGTTTACTTCTCGAGCCTACGGAGAACACTGTCAACATAAAAGCAGTCGTAATCATGGGGGGAGCCCGGTTTTCACCACCGGCGAGGTCCACGCCCGCTGAGGCCACGCCTCCGCCCCCTTTGCTCCGCCCATTTTGGACAAGATGGCGGCGCACACTGCCATACATTAATTAGACGTCGCAAAGTGGAACATTTCTTACCTTCCTAGCTCTGCAGCTCTACTATGACTACTATCCTGTTATTATATTACTTCCACTACTAAAGCAACACCATTGTGAGCATGTGAATAACGGTAAGTCAGAAACCGCTTTCTGAAAGCGAATTATCCTTTTTGTGAATGTTTTTTGTGATCGCTTTTGCACATCCACTGCATTCGTTTGCTATTTCACTGAAGATTCTGTGCATATTTGGACTGCACAGATCCTTTTTGATAAGCAAAACGATGCAGAAGTTTTTGTCTTATGGAGAGATGTACTACATTGGTCCCCATTTCTTGTAGGTTTACCTTTTAATTGGAACCGTTATATTGTAAGCAGCGGTGCCAGGTGCAAACCGAGAGAGGAGATCCATACTGTGTTTCTGCCTAAACCCTAAGCTCTACTCTGAAAGCAGCAAACCAATATATTCCCTCTGTATTTCTAATTTAGTGTAAACGTACTTAACGTTCTTATTTTATTTTGACTCTTGGTGTTCTTATTATTTGACTCGGGTGCCACCCCCCCCACTCCGCTCTCGCTCTAGACTTGCCCACAGTGCCATATATTGGTCCCTCATTTAGACGTTAGTCTCCTGTATTGGAGTTTGCTCGCTGGTCCTCTGTGTTCACCAGATGTCATCATGACCTGTGCCGCTCCTCGCACCTTTTACGGTCCCTCGCACCTACATTGGCTGCCCTCAAGAGATGCTTTAGGCGCTTTTGGCAGACGTACGTAAGAGCCACCAAATGCTAGGTACCAAAGTACTGATCGTCGAAGAGGCTCACGGTTGGAAGAAGTCCTAATAACTTCTTCAAGTAGAGCACAATTGATCAGGGATGGAGCGATGTGTGCACAGTTTTGTGTGTTGACTCCTTCGGTATCCTGCGACTCGACCTTTCGTTTTCTTCAAAGGCAAGGGGGTTTTTCGAACACCACGCCTCCCACCTCACAACAAATAGATAAAAGAATTTGTTTGCCAGGCATTCAACAGCGGAGTAGACTACGGATTGAGTTTGTGAAGCCGCTGTAGGACCTTCAAAGTTAAGCGATACCTTAAGAGACATTCAAAGAGTAAACGACTCCCTCTACCAATCCGTGTGCTTGAGGTAGTACTGTGGCGGACTAGTTGGTCGATAGCTTGCAACCTGACCTTTTGTTTGCTTTGACAGAAAGAGTCTTTCGGACAACACTCCTCCCCCCCCCAGGACCGCGACAAGGCCTACGATAAAGTTAAAATATATAATAAATTATTTTCAAAAGTAAATGATTCGGCTGCTTCAAAAACTGTCTTCCGAACAACTCTCTCCTCCCTCCACAAGACGTGACAGGGCCCGTGATGAAGTTAAATGAAAATTTTACAGACATTTTAAACAGTAAACGACTTCTTCTTCCCGTTCAGCGGTCGCCATAGGACACCCTAGCCATATTCTCTTCTTCTTTAGGACTTTTTACTATCATTAATTAAAAAACTGGTTTAATATACAGATTAGTATAGCGGGATATAGTAGGGCAAAATTTTCAAAAGCTGCTCTTATGAAGCCTATCCACTCTGTAAATGTAGCTATTCATTTTCCAAAGTATCCATTCTCTACGTGGCTAGAGGCAGGTTGTGAGAGTCTCTAACCGAACTGCTTAGTCTGCATAAACATTAAAAAATTAGTTGGTATCGGTCGCTCGGTCGATATCGTTTGCTGTCCGACGGCAATAGCAGTCCTCGCATTCTGTAGTCATTCTTCAGCGCGTCGCCGTGCTGCGCACGGCGACGGTCCGTCACCGACGTCGCCGACGTCATCCAAGGGTGGCAGAAAATGCGCTCCGATGGAGTGTTATGATTGTGGGTTGGTTCTTCGTTCCCGGAACTGCCATCATCACGACCGCACTTCGAATTACGAAATCGAGAAGTGCAAAAGACACCGTCTTTGCAACACAAAAAGCACATTGCATTAGAACACTGAGTGTTTGGGAGGGAGTGGGACCCTAAACCTTAGCTCCCCTTCAATTTGTCACTTTTCTTTTTTGTGTCCTTCTCAGCCGTTCTGTTCGCATTTTCTAGACCTATTTGCTTCCTTGTACATAGAGCAAATAGGCCTAGAAAAAAATGAAACTGTGTAGAAAATAAGTAGTGTATCCTCGCTTTCTCAAATGGTAATGCAAACCTCTGCGAAGAGCTTTTTCGAGATAGATTTCTTACTAATTAAGAGTTAAATTTTCCTTTGAACTTCGAGAATTCTCCGTAAATTTAAGTTAAATACGATTTAACGAAAAAGGTCCTTGCTAAACCAATGCTTTTTTCACGTATGATCGGGATAGACTGCGCTATGCACTCGTCTGTTATTTTGCATTTTACAATCTATTGATAGTGTTTCGCTTGAATACTTCCTATAATCTCTTTACAAAGTGACCTATCGATTGATTTGTGCTTCTTTTAAAGTTTAAAACCTAAAAACACACTATGCCTTGCGAAAAATACAGGGTATCCTAAAAATACAGGTACTTTTGAATGGTTCTAACATTTTTCTTAGGACAGTTGTTTCCCTGAGCTTCATGTTTATATCTTCGTTATCATAGTAGTGAAACTAACATTGCTGCTGGTGAAACCTTTGAACACTTATCCATCCTTCTAAAAGCCAAATTTGGTTAGTAAGAGAAAATTCGGCAGATCAGCAATGGTTGAGCAGGCTACCGTACATACAGAACAAAAAATCATCATCAAGTCTTGAAGCATTAAGAAGAATTAAGAATTAAAATTTCTTTTGAAGATTAAGAAAAGCTCAAAATTTATGCAAATTCGAGGCAGATGTGATCACTTAGCCTTTCTATGGGTAGACTGGTTACCAAATGATGACATTGAAAACCCGCTCCGAAAACCCGCTGCCAAAAATGCGCTTCGATGCTCCCCTGTCAACGTAGTCCCCGACGCCGCCACAGAATTTGTTGACGACGTCGCCGACGTCGACCACGCGGCTGTGGCGACGTCGGCGACGTTTTTCCTGCGAAGTAGCAAACTAGAAGGATTGAAAATTTTGTTCCGAACATTTGAAGGTGGAATGGACGTGTAGTCATAACCGTAAAGCCGTATCCAAAGCTTTCGAGTGAAATTATTCTGCACCGCTTCTAGCCTGGCTTGGCTGCGCTTAGTAGGTGGATTGAACACAGTGGTCCCGTATTCGAGTATGGGGCGTACATAAGAAATGTAAGCCAATCTGAGGTGACTAACTGTGTTTGTGGACAAGCCTCTAAATAAACTGTGAATGACTCTATCTGCCTTACTCGCTATTACTTCGCAATGTTCATCAAACGTAAGTCTAGCGTTTAAAATGAAGCCTAGGTCACGATGTTTAGCGGTTTTGTTTATCTGATTTCCATGGGGGTAATAAGCGTAGTCGTCTTCTACGCTTCCGAGGTGAAGAAACTTCGTTTTGGTACTAGAGAGGGGGAGCTTTCAGGTAACAGACCAATCAGCAACTGCAGTAATAGCTGACTGGAGTGCCACACGATCGTCAGTTTTTTGAATGCTCTTGTAGACTTTGATATCGTCAGCAAACATTTGGCAAACGATATTAAACGGTCTTATCGAGCTTGGCAAAATCAAACGTGTATATAATGAACAAGATGGGTGATAAAACCTCACCTTTAGGTACTCCGCTTGTGACTGGATAGGCAGAGGAAAACGACTGATTGACCTTGACTTGGAAATACCTACCGGTGATGAAGTTACTAATCCATTTTACTATCCTAGGATGCAAATTGATATTTTTAAGCTTGAAGATAAGCTCCTTAAAAGGGACTCTATCGAATGCTTTGGAGAAATCGAAGAAAATGACATCAACGTCAAGGTTTTGATCAAGTGCTTTTGTCCATTCTTCCAGAGAAACAAGCATCGAAGTCTCAGTTGATTTTCCTGTTCTAAAGCCATGCTGACTATCAGGTATAATGCCGTTGTTTTCTATATGTCTCACTCTTGATAGTTTTAAAATTTTTTCAAAAACTCTAGCAAAAATCGACGTTATGCTAATAGGGCGATAGTTCGAGACGTCAGAATAAGGAGGCTTTTTTGGAATGGGTGTAACATAAGCATGCTTCCAACGTGAAGAAACTTCACCATACATGTAGCTGAAGTTAAAGATGTTTACTAGTGGAGCAACAATCGCAACGGCAACCTTACGTATGAAATAAGGAGGGATTTCATCGGGTGTAGTTGAATAAGACAAATGCAGATTGTATAGGTGTTTGTAAACGTCTACATCATAAAACCATACTGTGCTGTCTTCAATAGGAGAAAAAAACATTTCAGTATCAGTATCATGAATAACATCCCTGCCCAAATTCATGTTATCATTCGAGAATGATTTGTGGAAGTGCTTAGCCAACATAGTCGCACGTTGCTGATCAGTAACAGCTGAGTTTCCTTCACCATCATTTAGAACAGGAATATGAGTTGGAGTGCTTTTTAGCCTAGAGTTTAACAACCTGTAAAACGAGCATTTTTTAGGATTTTGGAGCAATTTTCTTTCAACGTAGCTGCTGTATTTTCTCAAACGATTATCGAACTTGTTTTTCAGGAACTCAAAATTATTCACATTTTGATGAGTTGGGTCAGATTGCAAGGTCTCCCATGCTTTCTCCTTAGATTGGTATAGATTTGACAAATGTGGAGGAAGATTATTATAGCTTACTCGTTGTTTCACAATAGGAACATATTGGTCTATGCACTAGTGGAGGGTTGAAAGGAAGAACTCATACTTTTCATCAACACTGCTAAATCTTTCTAGAAGAAATCGCCATCTAACAGAACATAAATATTCACAAATTTGATCGTAATTGGCTATGTTGAAGGCCCTGCGTAATTTGTAGGCTTGGCGGTGTAAGGTGACTGAAATGCTGTATGTTATGCAGGAGTGGTCATCGGAGCCAAGCGGAGAGGAAATATTAGTATCCTTCACAAGATTTTTGTGCGAACTGAGAACTAAATCCAATATATGAGTGCCACGAGTTGGGGAACGGACGTGTTGAACAAACTTGTTTGTTTGAGAAAAGCGAACGAGATGCTTTGAAGCCATAGTAGTGGACGAAGGAGGATTTCTAGACCAATCGATGTCCGGAAGGTTAAGGTCACCACAGATTACGCAGTTAACCTCAGAAGATGACAAATCGCTCACTACCTCGATGAGTTTGATAGTATCGTTTGAATTACAGCTGGGAGCTCTGTAGACCACTACAACTCTTACAGTAGACTGATCGGATTTCAAATCACAACAAAGGATTTCATAAGCATCAGGAACCGAGTCAGTCAAAACGGTTTCCAAATTGCCACAGGTAGCGACGAGTCTTTCGGGGAGTGACTGGACGCGTTGTCGCACCGTATGCATGCGGTCGTTGCGGGACCAGCCGCCGGCTGTGACGCAGTCGCAGTTCGCAGAAACCTCGTCGGGTTGAGCTGTTCGGTGACTCGATCAACTTTGGGCATGTAAGTAGTAAGCATTCCTTTCAGGTACAAAGTAGCGGTAAGATGTAGGGATTTTTATAATACTGTCGATGTAACTCCAAGTGGGCCTATGATTCTTAGGTTCCATCAAGGGAAAGATAGCGGTTTTGAGTACGGATTAAACGCGGGACAAGACTTCTGCTGAAACCGGTCTCCGACGTTTTAAATAGATCCATATTTTATGTTCCTTTTCTACCTACGAGTGGGAACGGACAAGGACCTTCTCGATCACTAAACGATTAGGATTTTTTGAACTAGAATTTGATAAAGATTCTTTTGTCGTGCTCCTTGAAGTTACAAAGTTGCGGGTGATGCCAGCAAAGAGGGAAAGCGTCTGCTCCACTATTATTTGGAGAAGTAGGCTATCTAATTTTCAGCTGCTCTTGTAAGTTTCGAACTAAGCTTTGGGGGCAGCCTCAGGCAATTGAGATATCTGCTGTAAAAATGGTTCGTTAAAGCGAGTTAGGAAAATCGTTCAATTATCTGTTGCAGAACCCGCCTTAAATGGGATTTCCACCATAAATAAAGTAATCCGGACAGGTGTATAGCAGACAGTTCCTCAAAATAAATATAACGTATCATGTGCGCCATAGACACTTCTTTAGTTAAAGCGAGAAGAGAAGTTCATGCCCATCTTAACGGTGCAAACACTTGAGGAGTCGAACTTGAGGCTATCCGTGTTTTTAGGGAAATAGAAGTTTTCTATTATTTCCACCTCCATACTCGTGTTGTAGTTACCCCTCATTCCCAACATTCATATCCTTTTTAGATACAACTTCCACAGATTCCTGCTGAATACGAAAGCCTTAAGAAATGCTCGCCGATGATATCAAATAGTGTCTATCGGCGAAATGAAGGTTGGTAAGCGTTCGACCACCTCTTAGTGCTGATCGGAGCAGGATTTTTGATTGTTGGGTCCCACAACGATCGCCTGCACACGGTGCGATAACTCGTCCAGCCATGCCCCGGAAAACTCGTCGCTACCTGTGACAATTTAAACGCGAGTCACGTTGTATTACAAAAGTTCACTGTGGTATCTTCGATGGCACGTTAGGTTAAATAGGTCGTCATAACACAGCCGCCAGATTGTGTGGGAATTCTTTGGGTGCAATCCCTATCGGGGGGGGGGGGGTAGTTCATTTCAATCTTTGAAGTAATGCAACATGCACGGCAACATATAAATATGCTTACCTTATGGAATGCCGTCCTTCCAATACCAAAAGCTTTCTAATTTGCTTTCCTAATCGAGGGGAGAGAAGAATGGAAACACAGTAAATTGAACAGAACCCTAGAACAATTACTGTACTATAAAATCACAAAAACTCGTTAAACCGACCTTATTACCTTAATTATTTAGTGCATAGCGGTTTGCGATTTCTTTCCAAAGCAAATACAGTTTGGGGTCGCAACCGTGCTGCCGTGCATAGTGCCCCCCCCCCCCTGCACCGTGCATAGTCCCATAATGAAATCTTTTTAATGTTTTAGCGTAACGCTCGGACATTTCCCAGGGAGGGGATCAGGTAAGTTAAGGCATTCATATGTTGTATTGCATGTTGTATGTATGCATATGGATTATGCAGAAGCCTGCCGAATTACCCTACAACAGTTGACTGCCTAAATGATAAAAAAGGAGTTGCGTGCGGATTTAGACTGTTGAGAAAGCAGATCATCCTTAATCTTTTGTAAGGAAACAAATAACAAATAACACAGAATCAGGTGATCATGTTTTTGCAAAGCATTCCTTTCGGTCGGTCATTCTTGCTTCTGCTGTTTACACAGAGAGAAGCTCTCAAAACGGTGCAGCAACGGTTTCCTCGGTAGATGTTAAAAACGTCATTGGAACGGTTTCTTTCCCTTTGCTAGATGATGAGCATATTTTTTTCTGGAAAGATACATTAGTTTGTTTCTGGAGAGCTGGCGTAATGTAAGTGAGGCGCTTCCGCAATCATTCATAGTTTCACGAACACAGAAAATGTGTTTTATTCTATAGGAATATATTACAAGATGTAACCATACATGTGTGGTGTATATATTGCTTGAACATCTTATCTCGAGCAGGAGGAAGCGAACGGATTGGGGAGCTTTCAAGAGCGTCGAAGAAGTTGCGGAGAAGACGAAGAACGTCCGACTCCGTGTCCACCTATTCGACTCTACCGTTGTTCCTGTCCTAGCATACGCCTCAGGGACCTGGGCTATACGAAAGTAGGATGAACACGCGATCAGCGTCGCGCGGCGTGTAGTCGAGAGGACGACGCTCGGATTGACACGACTCACGCAAATGAGAGAAGGCCTCAGGAGTTCGGAGCTTCGCCAACATTAGATCAGAGATCGAGACGCTGTCGCGTGGGCCAAGTTGTCGAAAATTAGGTGGGTCGGCCACGTAATGCGCTTCGCAGGCACCCGCTGGACGAGAACCGTTACCGACTGGGTTCCGCGGGATGTCAAGAGAACACCTGGACGCCCACCAACGCGTTGGTCGGACTTCTTTGTGAAAGCCGTGACCGACCGATATGATGCTCTTCGTGTCCCTCGAGCGAGGAGGATAATAGAGCACTCTGGCACGCGACAGGGATAAATGGAGATGCTGCTGGCGCCCGCTCGAGCAAGTCGATGATTAACGGGAGGCCAGGTGATACAGGTGATGTCACGTCGTCCGTCGCAGGGGACCAAAGCCGAGGTAGCCTTGGGCACTGAGTGCATACCCACCGGATGTTTCCTTGAGCTTAACTATGGGTGATTGTGGGCGAATTTATAGAAGCCGGTCACCCACGTTTATGATGTGAGTTCATGATATGTTTACTGTTGGGTCAGGGTACTGATAGGGATCGTTTGTTGAGTGCCAGGATTAAGAAGAGTGTCATAGACGTCATCCAACGTGCGTCGAGATTCAGAAAACGTGTCATAGACGTCGTGGTGTAACTGCGTCCGAATTCAGAATACGTGTGGAAGACATCGTCAGCGCCTGGCGTTATTCAAAAGACGTGCCATGGGCTTATCGATACACGTATCGATTCTCGCTGGGTGATTACTTGTCACTAATCGATTCAAATGCATGGCACGAGCGACTCCGTCGTTGCCGTCGCGGACTATGAACAGGCCCAAAATGCCATTGATCGAAGGAAGTGCAACAACGCAAAGCGAGACACAAACGCAAAAACGTGGTCACCTAGTTTTTGATCAGTTGCTGCTCATTTCCTCGCCAAGGATTAAGATCTTTGTTCTTTTTCCTTAGCAGTCCACATTCGCACGGAACTCCTTTCAACGCATATCTTCCAACGGGAAAAATTTGAGAAGGGCAATGTGAATGCATGGGTTTAAGCTCCTATGCGCTATTGTTTTCGCTGAAGTTCAACAACTATGAATTTGTTGTTGTTCAAAAATAACACTGTACAATTTCAACGTGCCGTAACCTTCCTCAGGGACATGAACTTTAAAAAAATCAGTAATGTCGCAGGCGTCCAGAACGCGTGTCACAGGCGTCGAGCCACCTGCGTCGGGATTCAGAAGACGTGTTAGACGTCGCGCTACTTGTGTCAAGATCCAGAGAACATGTCGCAAGCTTCGTGACACCACTTACTGATTTGTTGTGTGCTCTTTTACATCTTCCCTTGTTAAGAAATCGTTCTGGTTTGAACAGGTTCATTATACAGGGCGTTCCAAAACAGAGGTGAGTACTGCTTGATAACTTTGCGGCCAGTAAAGATAGTGAAGAAGTTGAGAGCTCATATGAAAGCGCAAGAAAGTAGAAATTTTCTGAAATATGAGCGGTAGGGATTGCGCCACGTGCTTTTATAAATTCTTGCGTTTTACACTCTATTGATTGTGTTTCGCCTGATTTCTTGTCACAATTTCTCCCTAAAGATGCTGTATCGTTTGATTTGCGCTTCTTTAAATGTTTAAAACTTAGAAGCACACTACAGCTTGCAGCAAAATGCAGGTACTGTATAAAAGTTTCTAGCATTGCTGCTAGTGAATAACGAAAATAGGGAAACGAAATTTTTTGACGTGTAGGTGGTCGAGATTGCGCCATGCACCCGTCTGAAACCTTACATTTCAGATCCCATTGGATATACATGGGTTGAGTGCTTGTCACAGTCTTGCTATTAATTGACACGTTATCCTATGCTGTGAGTCTTTTAACCTTTAAACTTGAGGGTGCAATACAACCTGTGGCAAAATGCAAGGTATCCTAGAAAGATAAGCGATATATGAAACGCCATATCATGGCTACTTGTACAGGGTTTGAAGGAGTATTTATTGATGAGGTGCTGTTTTGGTGTGAAAGGCGCTATTAAGAGCGAAACAACGGCTTTACCAGTTTGTCGCAAAATTAAACTATGCATGCGGCTTTTTAGCAGTCAATCGAGTGTGAGATGTAAGGTTTCAGACGGAAGCATGGCCAAATCTCAACATATTACACGTCTCAAAATTTTCGTTATCCTTTACTTACGTATAAGTCTCAAACACCTTCAAGATCTTCATTAACAGCAATGTTCCTTTCAAGGAGAACCCGTATTTTTGGTTACCTTGCATTTGGCTGCAAGCTGTAGCGTGTTTTTAACTTTCGAGCTTTAAAAGGAGTACAAATCAGTCGATAAGGTCACTTGGTTGAGAAATTGTGACAAGCGTGCAAGCGAAACACAATCAATCGAGTGTAAAATGCAGGAATTCAGAAGAGTGCGTGGCGCCATCTACCACTTATTAGTCATTAAATTCTTATTCTCTTCCGCTTTCATACGAGCGTTTAACTTCTTCAGTACCATCACTGGCAGCAAAGTTATTACCTCTCAAACATTTTTGGGTACGCCCTGTATAAAGAGCAACGTTATGAAGATCTGGTTTGGTCATTTCCAGACAGTCTGCAGCATTAGGGTTTTAGGGAATTTTATTTGATATTAAAATTCATAGTCAATCCTCTACCATCTAGCCTAGTACTACGCGACCCTCAATGAAGACAGTGCCTACGGTGCTCCTCGAAGGGCTATACGACCAAGTGCGATGTAGGTGCGATGTATCTAAATAGGTTAGCTGATTGACTGATGACGAAGATTTATTGGGGATCTTCTATACCAGTGATGGAAAACTTCAACGAGGAAACTAATTACGCCTTAGTTCTCTTCGATGGATGATATTCTAAAAGATGGTCAGGTAGAAACGTTGGAAACGAGTTTCTGAAACTATTAATTCTTTCATCTTTTACGGTCGAAGCTAATTTTCTAGTTTTCTTTCCTTACTCTTGCTGCTATAGGAATATTCTACTGTGTGGGGATCCAAGGAAGTAATGATAAAACATCCGAAACTCAACGCTCCTAGAAGGCTTTTAGTGCAGACGAAATTAATAGTATTCACTAATCATTTAACATGTAAAGAAACATGTGCTTACATGTTGACGGCCTGAATATAATGTAGGCAGAAGCTAGTACCACACTCCCACATATTAGGATCCTACCGTTGCCTCTAATATGTCGTGTCCATAACTTCCCATTCAACCACCATGTTCAATGGCAAAACAGATGAGCCGACCTCCACAACCCTTGTTCTTGCGCACACGGACAACTGGTCCTCGATGGGTGGTCGGCGCGCCCCTTGCTCCGCCCCTTCGTATAGGCGGTGTGAAGAACACCGTTCCGCCGTAATTCATTCAGCAGGCTAGGCGGTTATGTCGAAGTCATAGGGTTGATACGCCGAACAACACAATGAGCATTACGGTGGCACTGAACTAGTGGTCTGTAACAAGAGTAGTCACGCTTTGCGCCAAAGTCTTGTAGAGGCACTGAATGATCGAGCCGCACGAATGATGCTCACGTTAAAGAGCCCGAGGTAATACGCGGTTTTGACGGTGTCAGAGAAAATATTTCTAGCCATAGTGGTATGATGAGCAGATTGAAAACGATGCGGTGGCTGTTTTACCCAGGGTGACGAAGGCAGTGATACCACCACAGTAGTGAAATTTCGCGACCGCAGCGGTTGAGCAAATGGTTCATATAATTCTGACTTAAATGGAAGGAATTTAAGGAAGATCAGAAGAGTGGAGGCGTGGAGCAGCGCGAGGAAGACATAAGTAAGGGAAAGCATGAGTAACGTGAGGATCGAGGTGCTAAACCGTACGAAGAACATGAGGAAGTGAACGGTTAGCGTCTCTGAACAGCCCGACAGAGGCAGGCTGATGATCGTGCATCAGTCAATCAACCGATCTGTGTGCAGGTGGAGATCGCGTTGCTGGACGGTCGCCAGAGAGCGGAGCTTCCAGTAGGCGCCAGCACTTAAGAATATAAAGAAACGCCGTACACCATCGGCTTTCGTTCTGCAGCTGATGGGGTCGTCGGCAGAATGTGAGGTGGCGCCCACATCTGACAGATCGAGTTTGTCGAGCGAGCCCAGATACTTGGTGGTGGAAAAGTCGCCGAGTCTGACAACAAGACAACAAGTCTGCATGCGTCTGTATCGCAGTCGATTGGTAAAACCATTCGTTTGTCTGAAGTCGAAGAAAAAATGGGCAATCCCTTAAAAAGAAGAGTACATACTTCCTTAGTGTTCAGCCAGAAAACTCGGTAACTGCTGAAGAAAACGAAGTGAGGATGGGTGTGTTGCTATTTTAAATATTACAACGGTTAATACACACGACTGTTGGACATCTCGTGAAATCAGTTGAAAAAATAGCAAAAATTAGCCGAACCTTTCGGTAATATATTGCCCAAAAAAAATTTTGCATTCTTTTTGGTGTTTTGCATTCTATGTCCCACGGCTATAGTGTGAGTTTTGAAGAACTGAGAAGAGACCGCAATGTATTGGAAGCGAACGATTTGTTAGCGGAGTGCCACAACACAGCACTCAAAATTCCAAAAGCTGGAGCGTTTTTATGGCGAAAGTGCGGATTCGCGGTGTTTTCCATTGTAACTTCAAGGCTAAAGGGGACATGAAAGTTCGGCGATACGGTGATGCTCGACCGCACGTTGGGAAAACGGCGCTCCAGAAACTAATCAAATCAGGCGCTCGTTTCTATTTAACCAAATAAAACCGACCTCCGCACTTACATAGCTAAATGAGGCCAAATGTCTAAGGCTTCCTACGCGCAAAGGTCTTCCCTAAACTCACTGTCAGCAAAGATATTTAGGTACGATAGATATATATGCTATGATAGGATACGCAGGCTCTGATCCTTTCTGGATTGCCGTTCCTTAGAAGTCTTCTCACTTTTAGTACGATTTCTGCCCAGTGTACCCTTTTCTGCTTTGGATGACGGACCCGTCCTTGATCGAAGACCCTTTAAACTGAACGTAGGGGCTCAAATCTCACAATATGTCGCGGCTAGGCTAGCACCTGCATGTATGCTACAGAGAATGCGGAGTTCTTCTTCTCCCGGCATTCGTAGGGTCTGCCGTTCCTGTGATGGGCCGCCACCTCATCCTATTATGGGCATTGCCTGGCGTGGCGCAGACATCGGCGAGATCTCTCTCTTGATGACGTCTTTCCACCTCTCCTTTGGAGCTCCTCTTGCAGCTTTCTGGGCGCTTCCAAACCTAAGCTCAACCTTATGGGGAGTTTCTCCGGTCCTCTGAGCATGTGTCCGTACCACCGAGGTGCTGCTCCCTCATGTTCGGGCTGTCTTCATCACTGTCCTAACATCCTCATTCAGCACCCTGTCCCGACGGGTCCACCTGAGCATCCTCATTTCCGTAGTGAGCAATTACCGCTTCTACATCTTACCCAGGGCCCAGCACTCACCCCATAGAGGAGAACATGCCTCACTACTGTTCTATAGAGCTTGCCTTTGAGTGTCTTTGAGCATTTCCACTCTCAGAGGATTTCTGTGGACTCCCTCCACGTGATCCATGCTGTATTCATCCGTCCTTTGATTGACGGATTACTTACTTACTTACTTACTTACTTACTTTGATACTTAAATGGCCCTTTTGTCGGCTGGAGGTCTTCTCAGCGGGGACCACAACTCTTCCAGACCGCTCGATCTCTGGCAGCTTGCATCCGGTGAGGCAGACTCCGCTCTCTGAAAGATCTTGAGGATGAGTCTGCCCATCGCGTTGGCGGTCGTCCCAGTGGTGTCTCTGAGGAGCCATTCTGTGACACGGATGCTCCACCTATCGTCCTTGTCGAAGCAGGTGTCCGTCCCAGCGATATTTGGACTTCTTCATGCACTGCAGCGGATCTGCTAATTGCGACTTCTCCCTTAGCCCCGAGCTTCGTAGGCCTTCTTGCCATTGCTGACGAAGGCTTGTCCTCAGAAGACATCTCTCCAGTGCACGATGCGTAGTTTGCATTGCTCCGGCGATTGTCTTGTTGTCGGGCCAGGTATCCGTCGCGTAACACATCACAGGCACTACAGAGACGTTGAATATCGAGTCCTGAGGCCGGCATCCTTGACCTGATCGGTGACTTCGCGAATCGAACTGAAGGCTGCCCATGCTGCGCGTCTCCTGCGCGCAATTTCAGGAGCGAGGTATAAAATTCCGACTTGTCCATCTGCTGGCCATCGCAAGCTATTGTACAGTCAAATACGCATTCAAATCACCTTTGGGACATCCCGTTTAGGTACAATGCGTAGCGCATCCCAGAAAGGGTTGACCATAGCCGTACTGTATCCTTCCTATAATTTAATAAAGCTGTTGAGGGCGTAAGCTTTGCTTTATCGGCCGAACCAAGGTGCCACGGTTTTTCGTCATTTCCACTTCATCGGCTCGTAGAAAATTTGTACCCATCGCGGTTAATTCCGGAAAATACAGGGCAGCTGAGTTTAAAGACTAACCTATAGAGAGAGCTTACTGACCATCCTAGTCAAGTGGTAAGTGAGGCCGGTCGATTTTCCTCATGAACTGAGTGTTGAGGGCATTGTGATGGCTACGTTTGCCTCCAGTGATGGGGCATCTTCACTGATTTAAGTTGAAATTGACCCAACAAGGGGCTATAACCTGTTCGAAATATTTGATAGGAGCGCATTGAAAGCAACCACGTTCCTTGGATAATAGCTATATGCCTTCAAAAAACGACAGTTCCTCTGCTGGGATGAGGTTTCCAGAAGATCCCTCATCCCAGCAGAGGAGCAGTCATTATCTATCTCTGGCCGGATGCCCATCAACAACCCAGAAACAAGTAAATTGGATGCATACACCACATGTCAAGTACGAGTTTAGGGCCCCTTCTTTTAGTACAAGACTAGTGTGATTTGATGTGCGGGCGCTGCACAAGGTGCTCATTCACCACAGGTTATTTCTAGCATTAATTGTCTGCAGATCGTCGTTTGCTCCCTAATTAGTTGTTCTCGAAATCTGACACTCTTGCATAAGGTTATTAAGCGCTCATTCAGCGGAAAACTGGGTAGACCCGAAAGCGGCGGCGACCAACTTCTGTCTCTATCACCCTGCACGGAATTGCGGCAGCCATACGTGCTGAAGCCTTGGGTTCGTCAGTGAGTGCTCATGGGAGACGCACAGGCAGTTAGGGCACCGATTTGGTTGCAAATCCCTGTGGCTCCTTTTAGGGCAGCTTGCGTTCTGCCTCCGCATGAGGACATTTCATCTAAGGTCCTCCAGAACCGTAGTCCGCGAGCTGCCCCCTGGTTCGGCTGCAAAGGGGCCAGGGCCACCGAGGTGGATTGGTTGTTAAGCACGCCCAGCCTTAGCAACCGCTGCACAGACCGACGACTTGCTCCATTTAGCAGGAGCAATGCTGGCGCTAATCCACTACCTTCTAGTCTCCTTCCCTCTCGGGATTCCTGCAGCCGATCCAGCTTGCCATGACTCGGTGCTGTTCCATCGTGGCGAGTCCATCCTGCCGTCAACAAGTCTATTTTGCGTCGTCCGCTCTAACCGTACGTTTTTATTGTGACTCCACATTCTCGTTCGCCTCTGTGCAGATCATAAGCCACCAGGTGAAATTTGCGAAAGGATATCAATCCTATGACTTTTCGCTGGTCTTGATATAGTCTATCCTATTGAGATTGCGACCTCGAAAAGCTGTGCAGCAAGACTGTCCCAGCACGTCGTTCAGCGTATATTTTGATAGCTTCGCCTCCGTCGAAGACGTAAAAAACAAATAGCATCACACCAAGCGACTGTCGGTTGTTCAACGCATGGGATAGCACGTCAAGGGAATTGGTCAAAACCAAGTGCTTTCGCATAACTAGCAACAAAAGACAGGAGTGTAATGATTCACGGCAGGTACGCGCATCTGTCTAACATAAGATTGTATGACGATAGAGGAAAAAACGAAAAAAAAACATGTTTGATGTTGTTGATAACTGTTACTGTTTTGGTATTTATTGTCCTTTGGTTACGATTGTTGTGGCGTTGTGTTTTATGTGGTTGAAGAACTGTGAGACTTCAAATAATTTTTACGTTTATATTTGCACCTGATTCTATTATATAAGAGCAATATGCTCCAGACAGCGACCGCATTGTCTTGCGGCAGGACCCAGAAGCTTCACGGATGATTCAAAGCTGTTGACCTAGATTAGCATCGGGCTTTTATCAGCAATTCATTGCGACGTTGTCGCCTTCGCCAGAGCCTCGAAGAGTTGAGGTCATTTGAAGAACTACCTCCCTCCCCTAGAAATGTTTGGTCTGCAGAAGGGACTTGCCTGGGAAGCAAGAAGGCAGGCGGCGAACCGTGGAGCACAGTTTCCTAACCGACCGCGACTTTTCTCGGCTACTACGAGTCGAAGGTGTTGAAACGTGGGCCTAACCAAATTCCAACACCGAACTTGGCCAACAGCTGCGAGTCAAACCTGCACCGTAATACTGAGAGTAGGAGAGGTAGAGGGTAGCAATTGGGGATTTTCTTGTTTGTACTGTTGTGAACTTACTAATCAAGTACCTAAAGAAGGGAAGAGGGGTAGAAGTAGGTATTCATCACCATCGCATATGTAACAGATGAAGTCTTTTGTGCGCTGCTATCCTCTGGCCACTATGACCCGTTCCGCCGAAGTACTGTGAACGGCATCCTCTGCTAGGAGTACCGCAGCTGCCAACGGTAAAATCAAGTGACACATAAGTCCTGACAACCTCAAGATCATGGAAGTTGGAGAACAACACCCAGAATGATATGCTAATAAAACCTACTATATGACTTACTGTTAGGTTGATTTCGCGGACATTTGGAGCACAAATGATTTTGTTTTATTCACTTCGTCAACAGAAGGCAGTCGACAGCATTGAAACGAACGCCATCCTGCCTGCGATCATTGGGCAAGGAGTCGACTCGTCCTACGTGAAACACTTGCCGACTGTTACGCTGGATTCAAAACGACGGTTCAGCTGTTCCACCGTGCCCTCACCATTCCTATTGTAGAGGGGGTGGACAGGCGACACGGTGTCGCCGAAAACTGTTCAGCGTAGTGCTGCAGTGGATGATGAAGTCGCTCGACTAATGGTAAGACGAATAGAGTACACGTGTAGGGGATCCCGCCCAAATCTTCGTTTTCCGAAAGCATCATGCTCTGCTCAAATTCTTCGAAAAGGAGAGGAGTGCGAATCAACCGTAGGAAAGCGTGTGCCTTCATAAAGCAGCTCTACTGCGTTCAACTGGATGGCTCTCAACTCACTGAGATGCCGTTCTACGTGTACCTCGGGTGTATGCACGACGAACATGGAGAACGACACGAAAGAAGAGCTGTATAAAAAGGCGAGTGACTGCATGGGTCGCACTCGGACATCTCAAGGAGGCTACAGGCCATCTGGCTATTCCCGACCTCCGAGCAAGCCCCTTCGACTCGACAGTTCTGTTATGCGGCGGTTACGTGGGTAGATATTGCTGCCCGACGCAAAGGACCACACACAGAGCACTGGAGCGATGCCTTCTGAAGCGCAATCGGCGAACTCAATATCGAGTCGGACTTCGCATCTCGAGCATGAGGGACGTCTCATCTTCATGACCCAGCGAATAACGTGTGCATGTGGCTAAATGTCGATGGGCCGGTCACATCATGAGGAGAGCAGACGACCGATGGACGAAAAGGGTACTGGAATGGAAGCCAAGGAACGTCAAGCGCCCTCGTGGAAGACCTCCAACAAGGCGAGCTGATACGTTCGTTACTCGGCTCACCCTGGCAGGCATTTCCCCTAGGAGCGAATCATG
>CANDYH010001139.1:0-21697 GCA_947396885.1 Heligmosomoides polygyrus polygyrus | reverse complement strand
GGGAAGAACTGTCTCTTTCAATACAAACCGAGACAACAATTACTTTCAACAACCTAGTATTTGCTTGAAAACGGCAGAGGGGGAAGAAGTCTGTCCGCCCGTACCCACATGAGCTGAGTCGCCAGATGATTGCCAAATCGGATAGGGGATGCTGCTCCATGCTCCTTATTCCCTCGACGTGATTTTTCGCGCCTCGAAGCATTGCTTTCGCTGCAAAGCATTCAGTGATCTGTCGGAACTCGAAAAGGGAGGGTGTGATCATTGCGTAGCGCAGCTTTTCAATCATAGAACCGATGTCGACATGGGACCCGCACAGAACATCTGTTTGTTTGGATTGCGTGCCCTTATTTGCTTGTTGCCTTGCCCAGTCGTTGCCATTGACTACTTGGAAGGAGTCGGCTAAGGGTCAAATTGCCTGATAGGGTTGTGGTGCTGCTTCTCCTCCTACTAGGTCTCAGCATACTTCTCTTTGTCGGTTGGTCGAGATGGTCTGCGCCTGGCCGCTTTTGTTTAGAAAAATTGTTTCTAAATTTTTCTTTATATGAAGTGGTGTACATAGGATTCTCGCCTGTAGCTAAGGATCCCCACCATGTGGATCTAGAACAGCGCAAAGGGGAATGTTTGGTACGTAGAAGAGAAGATAAATTTTATTGTAACTATTTTTTAAATTTGAAGAGGGGAAGAATTGATTTATTTTTCTTTGTTTTCAGGAGTGTTCGAAATGCGATCAGGGGCAGCGCGAGTTTGACATTATGCGGCGTCAAACAGACGACCTCGAGTTGAAGGTACAAAGGATCGCGGGACAAGGCGATCTCCATAGGGAAATGATGGCCCGCCTGAAGAATTTTAATGCTGTGCATAAAGAGGCATCACGCGACCCATCTGAGTCTCAGAAAGTAAATATATTATAATTCATTATTTCGGTGGTCAACGTTTTAGTCATCTTGAAGTATATTTTTTCCTTCAGGGTATGAAGGAGCTAGTCCGAAAGGATAACTTCCTACTCTTTGCGTACGGAGACACGGGTGTCGCCACTGAGGTGGAAGAGACCGAGACGCAGAGAGCGGCTTACACACCACCCGTTGAGGATACTGGCTCTGATGCTTGAATAAAGTTTTCTTCGTTTATTGTTTATCAAAAAATGAAAAATGACAGTAAATAAACAGTGACAATGAACTTCATTGGTCCAGAAGGTCCTCAGTTGGATGGGCATTGGGCGGTGAAATGGTAGCAGAAGCTCCCAGGAGTCGGATTCATCAACGACTTACGTAACTTTAACGGAGAATTGTACGCTTATCAAGCGATATGGTGAGCGATAAGCCGCGTTAAAAGCTCAGATAACGCGGCATATCGCTCACCATATCGCTTGATAGCTTACAATTCTCCGTTAAAGTTACGTAAGTCGTTGACGAATCCGGCCCCAGAATGGCGAAAAACTATTCTGGTATGTTAGGTAGCGCCACGGACCAGATCAAAACGGAGAAAGGCAGCAACCACCGCCGCAGCTTAGGGGTTCTTCTTACGGAGCCCCGATGACTCACCACTCTCGCGCCAAGTGTGTCGCACGGTCACCCTGTGGTGAGGCCACCCGACTTCGGCAGGCCATAACTAGCTGAGGAGTTTCATTTTGCAATTTTGATACCACTATTCACAATCAGCATTCCGAGCTCTTTCTAATGATCCTGGTTTCAACATGAAGTTTATGGGGGGAAGAAACCCTTCCCTAGTGAGTGGCGGGCACGTGCTCGGTCGCTGTTCTGACGGGTTCTGACTTTTTGTGTCTCCGTTACCTCTCTTGAGCTTGCACAAGAGCTTCAGCTGTTGTCTAGTACGCACTTTTGGCACTTGGGTTTGCCCCTCTCGACTAGGATGGATCCGAAAATCGTAACTTCGAGCGAAGAGTGAGTGGTATCGCTCCAGAAGAAGTGGTTGCTTGATACTGATACGGAGTTGATTGATTGCGACGTTACGGTTTAGAGTGGCGGTGAGTCGTATTCTACTAACCTCTACTAACACGCGCGGTTCGCTGTCTCGAAGAAAGGATGATCCAGGAGCTTGCGATTGCGTTGCTGGCACTGCTGGTCATGCTGGCACTCCTGGTGGCCTACGAGGAGGACGTGTCTAGAGTCAGTTTTCGTCACCACTAAAACCTTCAGGCGCGTTTAATTTTAAACATGCAAAATCAATATTTTCAGAAAAGGGGACTCAAGCGCGGTATTGCTGATCGGCACAAGCAGTCCGTATCCCAGCAAGGAAGTCGAGTCCCATCGCATGACTCGAAGCAAAGTCAATCTCAGTCAAGGCAGCCTTCGAGTGCCCATTCGGATCCAGGTGCAAGTCAGGAGCGACATTCCGACGCGCATCGTGTAGGGCACGATGACCATCATCACAGACGTGGAAGCCATTCTGGCCACTCTGACCAGCATCGGGGGAAGTGATCTTGATCATTCTGGTACACACCATGGTCATTCTGATCCACACGGAAGCCAACAAGACGACTCCTATGCACACCACGGAAGTTCTGACGATCACCACGGAAGCCGCTCTGGCGACTCTGACGCACATCACCGGGGCCATTCCGACAGCCACGAGGGACATCACGGAAGCCGTTCTGACAGTCACGAGGGACACCACGGAAGCCGTTCTGACAGTCACGAGGGACACCACGGAAGCCGTTCTGACAGTCATGAGGGACATCACGGAAGCCATTCTGACGAACACGATAGAGATCACGGACATCATCATCATCATCATCCACATCACCTATGGCATTTCAGCCACCCTAGCACACATTCTAAAAGTCATCGAACTCCTCAGAGCCAAGGCGTTGACACGGCTCAAGACTCAGCTGATGAAAGGCAAACTTCGAAACACCAAACAGCTTCTCCAAGAGAGAGAGCGTCGACTCAGCAACAAGACAGCGGATACAGCGATAACGTGCACACTGCACTAGAGGTCGGTTTGACTTCAGTACAGAACAAACGAAGGGGCGTAGATGCTGAGAATTGCTAAGGCCACTAGAACCAGATTGGGTTCAATCCCAATGAGGGGGGGGGGGGGCTTCCATATTCACGTTGAAACACTACATAGAGATGAATACTTGTTACATAACATGCCTACCCGAATCCCTACTGTGGCTACTGCAGTCTTCCTCCTGAAATAAAGAGGAAATTTAGACGAAAAAACGCCGGACGAAAAGACGAGAAAAAGGTGCGCCGACAGGTTCACAATCGCGATTCGTACAGGGATAGCCGTACAGTGGCCGTGGGTTAATACTCGGAGCACGCGGACATCCCTGTACGTATCGCCACGGTGAACCTGTCGACGCGCACACATGCGTTCCGTCCCGAGGCCGCCGTGCCCCCCCCCCCCCTCGTTGGGATTGAACCCCAGTTTGCAATAGATGCATGGCATAGAAACTCGTTGGGGCGCAAAGCTGCTCGAAGGGAGTCACCCCCCCCCCCCCCCCCATTCAGTGAGTGGTCATCATCGTTAGGAGGCACTTGAATGCTCAATTTCAACAGAAGTGGCCTACCTCAGTTCACCACAGCGATAGACGATACAGGTGCTGTCTAAATCTTTTAGTTTAGTGCATCGCAAAATGTTTACTAGGACTACCTTATATTTCCCCTCCAAGCTACTTTGTGCTCTCTTTGGAACAAACACACTTGTTCGACGCGCGGCACACGTGGGCTGTGTCAGCGTCCATGTTGGCATTCGATCGATGCGCATCGTCTCTTGTATTCCCGCGGTGGCGCTACTGGCAGGATCGTGGCACAGTGGATGGTGGCGTTGCTTCATGCGAAGGAGATGGGGGCAGTCGTTCGGTACACCGTGCTGCCCGCCGCCCACTTCCCGCCCCGTCCGCGCCGCCCTATTTGGATAAGTTTGCTGCGCTCGAAGCCGTCGTTAATTGGCGTGACATCGTCCAAAAACCTAACAACTGATAGGGGACAATTGGAAAGCGCATCTGGAGGAACCTCTGAAGTCATTTTACAGTCGGTTCGGTTATGGAGGCAGTTCAGCAAAGGAGAACCTCGCTCTTCTCTCTAG
Source organism: Heligmosomoides polygyrus polygyrus (assembly GCA_947396885.1). NCBI lineage: Eukaryota > Metazoa > Nematoda > Chromadorea > Rhabditida > Heligmosomidae > Heligmosomoides > Heligmosomoides polygyrus. Next base: position 17,644 of record CANDYH010001139.1, on the reverse strand, counting down.
ATTCTTTCAATATTCACCACAATTCCTTAAATTTTTGCCTCAAATAGAGACTATGGATGATTCCAGTCAGTTCTACATTGACGGGACCTGAAGAGAGCCCTGGCGCTGCAGCTGAAAACTCTTTTGTTTCAAATCTGGTGAACAAGGTTCCGACTCTTGTCTCAGGAACAAAATCAGTTCAGGATAGAGAAGCAGGGCCAAGGGAAGTGATGAGAAATGCGATGCATCCACGTGATGGCAGGGACCGGGACATCTTGACTTCGCCGCGCCCCTCGCCCCGCCCCTTTCTGAGGGCGGTGTATCCAACGACTCTCCGCCGAAGGAGGTCGGGTTTGCTTCTCCTGCGTCGCGGGACCGTTGCGGATTCCGATCTGGTTTTAGTGGCCCTATATTCACTCATAGATGGAAGGCAGCATTTACCACTCGAGGTAGATACCAAAGATGAAGGTTATGAAGTGGCCAGCACAACTTGTGAACGGGTGGATCAAATTATGATCTATCATAGTCGGGGGGGACGGGGCTTCAGATGTTTTGCCTCTCCATCCCCTAACTTGAATTCGAGGCAGAGCTTCAGCTATGTACTGCCAGGCTATGAATTACGAAACTCAACCAGAATTTGCTGCCACCGTAATCCAGTATGATATAGCCATTATCACCTGCAAAGACGGCAACAACCATCAATACAAAGTGCGGTTGTCCGGCATTTTCGTATCTTGTCGGCTACAATATGGTTGGTTTTAAAAAATAAAATCCAGTGCACATACTTGTCCAAACTAACATTCTATTGAGCAAGTTTGGCAGGCAGGCACCAGCAAATTCTAGTTGATTTCTATAATTCAGTGCAGCTCCGCGCCTAACTCATCGACTTTCCTGCAACTCCACATCCTTGGGGCATTGCAACAGGTGGCACTGGTGATCCTACCCAGAGCCATTTTATGCATGCGTTGCGGAGTTGCTGCCCTTGCTGCCAATTTTTTTGCGTGAAATTGGTTTGTATATGTATGTGCACTGGCCTTTATTTTTTGAAACCATTTATACTGCAGTCGACAAGATAGGAAAATGTCGTACAACCGCACTTTTTATTTTTGGTTGTTGCGAACACATCTTTGGAGGTGATAGTGGCTATATCACACTGGATTACGGTGGCAGCAAATTCTGGTTGAGTTTATAAATCAGTCTGCCAGGCGGCGAGAGCGATAAGAGCAACTGGCGCGGCGGACGTAGTGCGGTGTATGCAGTTGCACCATAACGCCTATTTCTTGTCGGTCAGGCACAGCGATTGCAATCGCTGCAGCTGTGTCCGCGGAAGGCGGACGTGGCGGGGTCAGTGACAGGCCAGGTGAGGGCTAAAATCGCACGAACAATCATACTTCTTACATCATCAATCTCACTCTCAAAGGAAGTATAGTAGTGTGCCCTTAATCTTGATGTGAAGAATGACAGAATAGGAATCCTGGTGCAATGAGCGGACGGGGGAGGCAGCCCACTACTACCCAAAAAATACGAGGCGACGTGACGTTTCCCACGTGTAGGACGAGTTTTTACCCTCATAGTTCATGCGAGACGTACCGTCTGCCCTAGGCTTCTCTCGCTGCAACTTGTACGTACGGGTCAGTTCTTGTACAGTGAAAAATTCCCCCTCATCATAATCCTCTGCTACGCTCAAGGCGGGCGAAGCTCATGGGCTGCCCTCCGTCTGCTCATTGCGCCGGAATGCCTTCCTTCGAACACTAGCGTGCTATAGCGGCTTTCGCACTGCTGCAGCCGCAACTCGGAGAGATAAGATAATGAGGTAAGGCCTGTGATTTGCCTCCGTTGACGAGCATCAGCAACAAGGAATGAAGGCGATCACTCCTTGTTGCTGAGGCCGCGCAACCGTTGCGCAACCGATGCCGGTGTTGCTGATGCCGGGTTGCGGCATGTGAAGGCCCCCCTCGTTGCTGTTGTTGCTCCTCTGCGTCTCTGCGATATGCTTCATCATTACGGCATCGGTTGCGCAACAGCAGGAACGGCAGTGTTAAAGCCACGTATAGTGTAATCACGTACTCCATACTCGGTCTGGTGCCGCAGTCGCTACTGTCACTCCAGTCGCTCCTGCCGAAGTACAAACAGACGGCGAAGTGGCTCCTTCCCCCGCCCTTTAAACAGAGGCGTTGCAAATCTCTGCGTCGCCTCTGTTTAAAAGACAGAGGGAAGAACGAGGGATCGAACGTTCGTCCCCCTAGCTCCCTGGCCCGCCCACTCCTCAACCCCCCTATGCAGACGACAGCAGCGGCGAGAACGCCAGCGACAGCGCTCGAGAATGAACAGATTTCGGCGACGATCTCTCGGTTCTAATCGATTGGCATGTTTTGCACAAGCGTCGAGTCGCTCTCGTCGCGAAGTATGGAGGTGGGAGGGAGTCAGGGGTTCTTCTCTACCTCCTCCTCTCACCGGCGCGTCCACTTCTTCCCAACACTACCCCGCCTACTGGGACGGGTCTGCCTGCGCACCTCTCCGTTCGGTTGCTGAGACTTTGGTGAACATTTTGCTCAACCCTCAAGTGAGACTCTTTACACTACTAGTGCAGGCGCTCAATATTAAGGAAAACCTTCGTTTCATTTGCTTAGAATTAGATTGAGTTAACAAGAAACCAAACTGACAGCCAAGGCCGTCGAAACGATCTGTCCAGGGAACTATCTGCAGTGTAGGTCTGAAGCAGCGATGGAGGCATATGGGCAGAAGCACCTCCCTCTCAGAAGTAGCAATATGCAAGTATCTCGACCCGACTACAACTTTGAGCGGAGTTAGGCCTATGGTATACTCCCGTCCGCTGCAGCGACGCGGGAGTGCACAGCGACGCAACGGCTCGCGATGCGCGTCGCGAGCCGTCGCCATCGCCGAGGCTGACAGAGTTCACGCAGTTCTGCGGAACGAGCCATTTGCAGAATTTTAGGGAATCAGCTGAATCAGCATGCCTACGACTTGTGGTCCCTTTTCATATAGTAGTGTGGACGCGCACTTCTCATCAGACTTAATTGTTGGAGTGAAATTAAACGCAGCACTCTTGGTTGGAGCGAGATTAAACGCAGAACTCTTGGAAATGGTGAAGAGAGCGCGGACACGAAAAAACCGAGTTCAGAAACATTATCTTTAAAAACTTGGAGCTGAAATGGCATATTTTTGTGATCAACGCGTCATGATAACCCTATAATGACCTGACAGGCACAAAACTGTGCGTCTTCGTGCCTGAGAATGAAAAGAAATACTGCAATCAGCGAAGACGCGGAAAAAACCTCGATAGAAAAACATGACTTCGAAAAAATCGGCGTTCAATTGGCACACTTTTGCGCCGGACATGTCAACAGGACCTCTCTGTGACTTGTCACACACAGAAATGTGGGGTTCGGTGCCGGCAAAGAAGCCCACATGAGAAAAAATGCGAGGATCAGCACACAAGTGAGAAAAAACGGCCTATAAAAATATCTCCTCAAAAAACTAGCCGTTCAATTGGCTCATTTCTATGCAGGACATGTTAAAAGAGTATCCCTGTGACCTGTCCGGCACAGAAATGTAGATTTCGGTGCCGGCGAGGAAGTTCAGAGGCGAAAAAATGCGAGGATCGGCACAAAAGTGGGAAAAAACGGCCTAGAAAAATATGTCATCAAAAAACTAGCAGTTCAACCCGTCCAAGAAACCCAAAATGAGTCTAGCCACGACGAAAACCCTACGAGGAGAACAACAGAGACATCACATGACCACCCAACATCAACAGACGTGTGTTGAAATTGCTGTGGTATGGTCACGAACCAAGGAAGTGAGCGGAAGTGCAAAGAGTAGGGCACGACAAGCACTCCCCCTCTGCGACCATCGCTGCCCGTCGCTCGTCGCAGTGCAGTGCACTGCGACGAGCGATGGGCTGCGATGGGCGTCGCACGGGAGTATGTTTCACTCCCGCGACGCGAAGGTATAATACCCCTCTGCGACGCATCGCGGGAGCGATGGCGCGTCAACTGACAACCGCGCTCCACTGCGCCGTCCGTCACTGTAGCGAAGGCGCGCCGTTGACAGTTGCCCCGCGCCCGTCGCTGGAGCGTCCCAGTACGGGAGTATACCATAGGCCTTACGGCGGTACATGTCGCGGATTTGAGCAGCGGAGGGTGCGGTGACGGCCGCGAGGGTGCAGCGAACGCTCGCTGCTTCTACCGTAATCGCGGCAACCACGGCATCGATCGAATGCGCCTTCTCTGCGAGGCGCTTCGAGGCTGGTAGTGACCAACCAAGTGGGCCACTTTAATACATGTTGCGTGGGTGACTCCCGTGGCTGGGATGGTTGAACTTCTCAGGTGAACGCAGGCGGGAAGGAACTCCGGGTTGTGGGCCATTTCAACACGTGTAGTTTGGTGGTCCTCGTGGCTGAGTTTGTTGAATTTCGCAGGTGGAGGCAGACGTGCACTTCGGGCACGGCTTTGGCAAAGGAAGGAACTCCGGGTTGTGGGCCATTTCAACACGTGTAGCTTAGGTGGACCGCGTAGCTGTTCCTCCGCATTCCTGGCCTCAGCTCCCTCTCCAACCTAAGGCCTATGGTATACTCCCGTCCGCTGCAGCGACGCGGGAGTGCACAGCGACGCGACGGCTCGCGATGCGCGTCGCGAGCCGTCGCCATCGCGGAGGCTGACATAGTTCACGCAGTTCTGCAGACGGAGGCTTCTGCAGAATTTTCGCAAGTCAGCTGATCCAGTGCATTTTATTTCGTTCGTTGCTAGGGGGGTTTCCGCCATGCGTGTGTCCACTCATGCATCCATTTCGTTTCTGATTCCATCCACAGGCACGGCAACCACATTTCTGTGCTCGACACGACACGAGAGGGTTGTCGTGACGTGTCCAGCACGGAATCGTCCCAGTTGTGGCCCAATTTGGAAAGTAGTGTTTTGCTAGGGGGGTTTCCGCATGCCGGTGTCCACTCATGCGTTTATTTCGTTTCTGATTCCATCCAAAGGTTTTGGTACCCCACTATGGTATGAGATGAGGTGGGAGTCGCGTTCTCGGAAGAGGGCGTTCACTATGGTGAGGTTATGCGATTCCGCATAATCAAGAATACGCTCACAAAAGTGGGGAAAACGGCCTAGAAAAATATCTCCTCAAGAAACTAGCTGTTCAAGCCGTCGAAAAAACCAAGATGAGTCTAGCCACGACGAAAACCCCTCCGAGGAGAACAACAGAGACATCACATGACCACCCAACATCACCAGACGTGTGTTGAAATTGCTGTAGTATGGTCACGAACCAAGGCAGTGTCGAAATAAGTGAGCGGAAGTGCATAAAATAGGGCTCGACAAGCGCTCCCCCTTCGCGACCATCGTCGCAGTGCACTGCATTGCGACGAGCGACGGCCTGCGACGGCCGTCGCACGGGAGTATGTTTCACTCCCGCGACGCGGAGGTATAACACCCCTCTGCGACGCATCGCGGGAGCGATGGCGCGTCAACTGACGACCCCACTGCGCCGTCCGCCACTGCAGCGAAGGCGCGCCGTTGACAGTTGCCCCGCGCCCGTCGCTGGAGCGACGCGGGAGTATAACATAGGCCTAACAGATGAGCGTTGATAGATATCTCACGGGCTCTGTCTGTGCAACTGAGTCTGGCAATACCATAGAAAAGGGCGTGTTCGTTTCGGGTTTGATTGGCTGGAGTGATTACAGTACAGCGCGTGAGTACGGTCCGTGCTCTGCCGTTACAGCACCCCCACTCCGCTGCTCACCTACGCGATTTGTACCGTTACGGCTCGTGAAAGCTACACCATTGAAGCGGAGTGGTGAAGCAAGCAAGAAAGTTGGTATCGTGTCACTCTCGAATTCATTGTTTCTTCGAATGCGGGTGTCGACGGGACGACCAGGTGGATAGGTTAGCAAACTAACGAGCGAAAGGTCAGGAGTTTGGATCCTGCGCAGGGCTTGTCTTCTGCATTTTTGCAAACCTCATGTTCATGCGAAGAGTGCATCCGCTGACAGTAGAGCAGGCAAGCAACGGGTGTGCATGCTATTAACCCTGGTAAAGGATAGACGATGGCTTCACTATATCCTACATAGTGTGAGATGCGCCGTGTATTCAACTCCTATGGGATACTGTTGAAGTAGTTTCGATTCGAATACATCCTTTACAGTTGCTACCTTTGTTTGTTGACAACTAGTGTTTCATGCTTACGCAGGTGCATCGGAGAGCGAGCTGCATCCGGGCGGCACCCCGAATTGAGGGTCCCTGGTTAGAGTCCTTTCGAACCAGAAAAATCCGGGTCCCAACCAGAAAGGTCACGATGTCGGTAGCACCAATCGTTGAGAAGCGAATGCTGGCCGAATTCCTGTATGTGAGAGCGTTAGAGTCCAGATGAATCTCACGAAGCCGATCTTCATGAAAAAGAATGGCAAAGGAGGGTGCTATCAAGACTTTCGAAGAAGTCGTAAAAAACGAAGGACGTTCGACCATTCGACTTCTCTGCTCTTCCTGCATTAACGTACCGCACAAAAGTAGGATGACCGAGTGATCATCGACACGCAGCGAGCAAAAGTGCGATGCTTGGAGTTGCATGATTCAAGCAAATGTGAGAAGGCCTCAGAAATTCCGAGTTTCGTCGACGTTTGAGGACTAGAGACGCTGTTGAATGCGCTCGCTGGTCGTCGAAAATGACGTGGGCCGGTCAAGAATTGCATTTCGTAGACACTCTTGGACGAGAGTATCATCGACTGGATTTTTTGGAGGAGGGGGTGGGATTTTTCAAAGGAACACCAGGACGCTCGGACTTCTTCGTCAAAGCCCTAAACCAACCGTCGTGTTCCTACAGCGAGTAGATCCATTGGAGGATCTTAGCTCAAAAAAAGGAACGAATGGGGACATTGCTGGGGCCCGCTGGAGCAATTCGATGATAAACGGACGCGGATGACACGTAAACCCGTGGCTAGGCTGCTCTACTGTCAGTGCATGCACGTCACGCATAAACACGAAGTTTGGGAAATGCAAAGACGTGCCTTACGCAAGCTCCAAACCCCTGACCTTTTCCTGGCACCGATTTCAGCAACGACTTACGTAACTTTAACGGAGAATCGTAAGCTTATCAAGCGATGGTGAGCGATAAGCCGCGTTATCTAAGCTTTTAACGCTTGATAAGCTTACAATTCTCCGTTAAAAGTACGTAAGTAGTTGATGAATCCGGCCCTCAGGTTAGTCTGCTTCTCTATCTACTCGGCCGTCCGGTCGACACTCGTCTTGGGAGAAATGAACACGAGAGTGAAAAGATACTAGCTTTCTTGCTTGCTTCACCACTCTGCTTCAATGATGCAACTTTCACGGGCCGTAACTCTGCTCAAGTTGTACTCGTGTCGAGATACTTACATTTTGTTACTTCTCGAGCGGAGGTGCTTATGCATCGCATTGCTGTTGTCACGGTATAGTGGCCGTATGCATCGCATTGCTGTTGTCACGGTATAGTGGCCATCACCCTGTAAGCCACGCCCCTACTTGGTTTTGGAAGGTTGGCAGTCTTCCCGACTACATACTTTGCATATGGTTGCATAAATACACACATACATATAAATACAAAAATATGTAAATATAAATCGTTAATAATGGTTGGCAAACTCCCATCTCAGACAGAAGCATGACATGGAGCTCCTGTGGTGTATCGGTTAGCACTCAGGACTCTGAATCCTGCGACGGGAGTTCAAATCTCCCCGGGACCTCCATGCCATGCTTCTATATGAGATGGGAGCATTACAAACCATTATTATATAGATTTTTATATGTACAGCAACTATATACAAAGTGTACAGTTGGGAAGACGGCCTAGTTTCCAAAACCAAGTAGGGGCGTGGCTTACAGGGTGTTGGCCTTATACCGCGACACTCAGACAGAAGCATCACATTATTTCAGACCTACACTTCAGGTAGTTCCCTAGTGAGATAGCTTAAGGCCTATGGCATACCGCCGGCGACAAGTCCAGCGACGAGAGGAGCGGAGCGACGGGGGAGCGGCGGTTTCAGCAACGGCGGTGTTGGGCGGGGGCGAGAATTGGCACTGGAGCGCGGTTAGTGACGCTTGCGTGCGTGCATGCGTGGTGCAAAGGGTCGGGCGACAGCTGGTCGCCGTGCAAAGCGCAGCGACGACCGGTCGCTGGCGGTATGCCCCCTCTCCAACGACACACAGGCCGACGTGGCAGCGACAACCGGCAAGCACGCGCTCTCTCCCCATTGTTTCTGACAGGTCCCAACATGAATAGTCGACTACTTGTCCGTTGGCAGTGCCGTCGCCGGACTCGTCGCTGGTGGTATGCCATAGGCCTAAGAGGGGAATTGCTAAGACCACTAGAACCAGAACGCAATAGATGCATCGCCGTACACGTGGGCTGCGTCAGCGTCCACGTGGGCATTCGGTCGATGCGCATGGGTCTCTTGTTCGCCCGCGCTCGCGCTACTGGCAGGGGGTCGTGAAGCAGTGAATCGTGGCGTTGCTTTTTTGTGTTATGTGTGCTTCATCTTTAGACATTGTTGTAAAACGCGTGCTCCACAAAAACAAGTTTCGATTGCTGATTTATTGAGCTTCTCGACAAGTATGGCATCAATTAACAATACGTCATTGAAAAATAGTCGATAATAATCGATCGGCCTACCGCAGTCGAACACACCGCCATGAAAGCCGGACTTCGTCGCAAAGTTCCACCGATTGGGGGCTTTAAAATTGGTCCTCCAAGCTTCCCTATCCTCATCTTCTGCTTTGGATTCTATTACTTCACTTTCTGAGCCATCATCGTTGTCAGTTGGTAGTACAAGTATATCGTCCTCAGCATCAACGTCGTCCTGGACCACCTCGTCATCCTGATCATCGCTTTCCACCAAGAGACGAATTTTGCGGTCGCGTGGGACCGTACGACATGATGTCATCCACGCTGTCGGCGTCGCAAAAAATCGGTTGGTCCCACGTGCCAGAGACGCGAAGAAGGCGCGGTCGTCAACGTGTTAGAGTAATGTCCTAGGGGGCCGCGAACAACTCGTCCGCAGTTTTTTATCGTGCATCCCACCGCTAGCGGCGATATGTGACGAGTTGACCGCCACATTGGATGTACACCATGCATGGCGTCAAATCTCTTGTAAACCATTCAGAGCATTAATGTTTCTGAACAAATCTATGTATAAATTACAATTTCAGCAACAGAAATAAAAACGGCGCAACGTACAGCTGCGGGAATTGAAGATCCGGCTCGGCCTGATAAGCAAAGTAATGAAAAGCGCAAGCACAGTAAGTGTTCTCCTACTTATGCTTTCAAAAATAGAATTCCATCTTCATGAAGAAGAAAAAAACGTTATCCCGTAAGAATCACAGCAAAGCACACGCATACCAGCAACTTGATTAGGCAACAAATTTTGTTTCCATGACACGCCAATAGTTATTCTATTTATCGGTGTCACAACATGATTTACAGCAGAATTAAACACCTAACACGGATTCTAAAACTGACATGAAATAAAGCATAAAACAAACACGCAATTTATGGAAGTTTGGCGCAAAAAGCGGAAGAAGGGGCAGTCCATGGGATTCAGCCTTCTTCAGCGTAGTCATCGGATATGGTGACGTGAAATTTCCTACATTATACCCAACCTGACGCGTAAGCACATGCAATGCAGCGACCGGATTCATCAACGATTTGCTGCAATTTAGCAGAGCAAATACAGCCGAAATTGATCAGCCGCGCTAACAAAGATTTCGGCTGTATTTTCTCTGTTAAATTGTTATAAGTCGTCGATGAATCCGGCCCCAGGTTGCAACGAGAAGCGCTTAGGTCAAACCCTACGTCTCGCGTGAACTAAATCGGTAAAAACTCGTCCTACACGAGGGACATGCCACGTCACCTCGACGTCACTTTGTGTTTGAGTACTGGGACCGGCTTCATCAACGACTTACGTAACTTTAACGGAGAATTGTAAGCGATACGGGTCTACGGAGGAAATGCCCGAATCTCACGGCGCGTTTGCGGGCGGATAAAATGCCCGCAACCAGGGAGAAAATGCCTGCAACTGGAGAGAAAATGTCCGCAACCAGGAGAGAAAATGCCCGCGTTCAAAGAAGAAAATGCCCGCAACCAGGGAAGAAAATGTCCGTAACCGTTAGAGAAGATGCCCGGATCGACGAGGTTGATATAGCACACTAGAGCATACTATCATTTGGTAACTGCAGAAGCGCCGTAGTAAAGAAAACAACTTTTGGCGGTAAATAACATTAAGGAAAGTAGGATTCCATAGAAACTTTAGCGGAGCTCCCGGCTGAAAGCAGTGATCAGGAAGGGAATCAGTTACGAAGGAAGCATTTCTTATCTAATATGCATGCTTACTCCGTGAGATTGCAAAAATACGCGAAAAGCCTTTTACCTTTACGACAGGAGCTGCATATCTTGCTGGGTCAGGTACAGGGTGCGCAAAACGGGGATAATAATAATAATAAGTTTATTATCAGCGACAGGTATAAAAGCAGAAACAGTACGAAGTTGAAGACAAATGGCTGATAACTTAGTAGAAGAACAACACAAGAACAGCTTTCATAAAACATAAATGGGGACTAAACGTAAGCGTTAGAAATGGAAACACATAAAATTTAATAAGTTTATATTCAAGATGTCAACAATGATCTAGCAAGCAGAATCGCATCACTTTTATTTTACATCGTCTTCTTTGCTGCGAATGCAGGGCAAAGACGAGAAGGAGAGGCATTGTCTTCTTTGCTGCGAATGCAGGGGCAAAGACGAGAAGGAAATGCATCGTCGGTGCGCCACAAGTTGTCCACGTCGATTTCGTTTCATGCTTTGACCAGATCATCCTTCACTGACTTCATACTTTTGAGGGAAGCAACGCAAGCCTTGTTCTCCAAAACTTTCCATATAGAGTAATTCAGCGGATTCAAATCCGGTTTATACAGAGGTCATTCCTCTGCCGAAATGAAGTCCTTCAAATTGGAGTGGCACCAGTCCTGAACAATCCTCGACTCTGCACAGGAGTCCAGTCCTGCTGGAAGACATACGGCTTGTCAAGGTCAAGGCCAAGGTGGGATTTAAGCCAAGAAACTAGTTACTTCTTTAGAAGATCAATACAGATAGCCGTACTGATTTATCTTCACTTCTGTATCCACAAAAGAGAGAGGCGCTTGTGACGAATGCACAAACCATGATACGGCCGGATGCGCCTTCCTTGCAGCGAGCCTTCCGCCAGAATTAGCACTTGGGAGGTCCTTGAGGAGTATGTAACACTTTTACAAGTTCAATGCACAAAAGCATCAAGTTACTAAAGGTAAAAGCATAGAACGAAATCGACGTGGAACTTGCGGCGCCCCATCGATGCCTTTCCTCGTCGTCTTCGCCCCTGCATTCGCAGCAAAGAAGCCCATGTAAAATACAAGTGATTCTATTCTGTTCGCTAGATCATTGTTAACATCCTATATATAAAGGAGTTAGCGATTGTCCGTCCGTCCATCTGCTCATCCGTCTGGCCTTTCCTAGAAGTCCAGTAGCAGGCGTCCGTGTTCAGAAGAGGTGCCACCCACTTCGTGACGAGACCGTCAGAAGAACTGCCACCGATGTCGCTCAAAAGGCGTTCGAGTTCAAAAGACATGCTAGCGACGATACTCAACAGCCGTCTGGGCTTGGTGTCACAAACGTCGTGCAACAGGCGCTCGGATTCATGTCAGCGATGTCGCGCATTGGGTGTTTGGGTTCACAAGAGGTGTCAACAGTGTGTCGCTTAATGGGTGCCTGGGGTCAGAAGACATGTCACCGATGTCATGCAAAGGGTGTCTGGCTCAGAAAAGGTACTACGGATTTCATGCAAGGGGTGTCTTGGGTTGATAAAGGTGTCGCCGATGTCATGCAAGTAGTGTCTGGGTTCAGAAGAGGTGTCACCTATGTCGCGCAAGGGGTGTCCGGATTCCAAACATGTGTAATGGGAGACCACTAAAAAGGAGACCAGTAAGCGGGGGTACAGTGAAGGGTGGGAGGACCAGCGAAGGGATTGGGGGGGGGGCGTACCAGTAAGGGTAGAACCTTTAATGGGAGCCAGTGAAGGGGGACCAATAAGGAATACCACTAAACACTAAAGGGATTGGGGGGCGGTAGTAAGGGGGGGGGAGTCAACGGGAACCAGTGAAGTGGGAAAGTTCTGTGAAGGGGAACCGGTAAAGGGGGAACCATTAAAGGAGGACCAGTGAAGAGGGGACCAGTGAAGGTAGGACCAGTAATGGCGGCCAGTAAAGGGGAGGGGACCAGTAAAAGGGATCAGTGAAGGTGAGACCAGTAATGGGGGAGCTGTGAAGGGGTGGGGGCAGTAAAGGAGGGACCATTAATGGGGACCAGTGAAGAGGCCAATAAAGGGTACCACATAGGTGAGGGGAGGCAGTAAGAGGGGGGAGGACAGTAAATGGGAACCAGCGAAGTGGGAGAGTACTGTGAAGGGGTGGGGGGGGACCGGTATAGGGAGAACCAGCGAAGGTGGACCAGTAATATAAAGGGGGATCAGTGGAAGGAAGCTGTAAGGACGGACCAGTACTTTTTCTCACTATCGTGCAACGTGTATGTGACAGGAGCGTCGTAAAACGTGCGTATAGATCAAGATGTGCCACAGACCAAACATTGCGAAGCATGCGTTGGATTTTTGGATGACCTTTGAAAAGCAGCGAGCGTGTGCGTGTACATGCCTCTCACTATCACTTCTGACTGATACTCACCACATTTTTCTGCCTGTCTCTGGCTACACATGGGTAAGGGGGTATTGTGTATTGTCGGGTGGTGGTAGGGAGAACGACTTCGGGAATCGGAGGATTATTATTGCCGTCGGATATTTAGCGGTATAGAGCTTTCACGATATAACCACAATCTGTTCCTCGCCGCGTAGAGAATGTGCGCATCGGAGACTAAATCGGCGTAACTGCGATAGAGGGTGGATAACCTTTATAGGAGCAGTTTTCAAGATTGTGCCCTTCTGTCCTGCTTTCCTCTAGAACCCGTTTTTCACTGTCACGCGAGTAAGAAGGTCTAGACGGGGTGTCTATTCTCGAGGTTTGGGGGTGAAGCCCCCAACCAGATGTTTGGCGACCGTTAGGCCGCTGAACGTTTGGTTTTGTATATAAACTTGTTAAATTTTGTATTGTGTTGTTACTTCTAACGTATACGTTTAGTGTGTCAATACTTTTACGCACCCCGTATTTTCATGCATCGAAAGCCACTGCGTCATAGACGAAAACATTCATTTCTCGTTTTTCCTCTTCAAAGTGTATTCGTAGCACTGCCCTCAATAATGCGATGAGGTTCAATTATGACAATAAACCTTTTTTGGAATGGCTAAACTTTGCTGGTGTGGGCTCCTACGACCTCGACTGAAAATGACCACGCTGCTCTTTTTGAGCATACGAATGAGATATCCTCACGCCTCCAGTTGCCACGCCCTATTTTCGTTCTCATGTCCTATCCATCAGGAAATGAGAAAATAACCTATCCCTGTTCAAGATTACCACTTGTTTTGTTGAACAGGTTGGATCGCGCGAATGGCAATTGTTCAGTATACGCGGGTATTTCCACCCCTGGCAGCGGGCGTCTTTTCCTCGGATCGCTAGCGTTTTTTCCTTAGTTTCGGGCATTTTCTCGCACCGAAACGGTGCGGATCGGGCATTTTCTCTCGTAATCGCGATATGCACCATATCGCTTGATAAGCTTACAGTTCTCCTTTAAAGCTACGCAAGTCGTTGATGGGCTGCCCCCTCTTCAGCATATTGCGCCGAAAGTTCATTTCGAGAGGTACATGCTTGTTGAAATGCTCAGGCGCATTAACAAAGTTTTTAATTACCTAAAAATAAGTCGGGCTTCGTAACATTTCCGTAAGTGAACGAGTGAGAACTGTGACCCGGCAACCGTAGCTACAATTCAAGCAATCCAGCGTCTGCAGTATCGCTTGCTCTAGTAAGCTAGTAATGCCAAATAGCTTTCGCTGATGTCGTTTCGAGCATTCAGGCCTCCACGTATTTCGCGGTGGAGCGATGCAGAAACGCGACGGGGTTTCGAGGCATAGCGCAGCCCTCCACACCACTTTGTCTCTCCATGGCTTCAAACTCCATTCTTCATTTTATGTCAACCACACAGGCATTCGAGGCCCCAGAGTCGAGCATGCACAGCCGCTCGATGGATCGACGATTGACAGGAATGAATGCTGCGGCGCGGAACGCGTCTTTTATTAGCGATTCTGCACCGATCGACGGCGTGCGCGGGAGTTCAAACGACGAGCGAACCATCGCATTTGCGACATTCTAAAATAAAATATGAAGTGCTACAAACTCCATGTTCCTTCATTATGATCAAAGATGAGCCGGCTGCGTGTCATCAAAAGTGTCTGGAGGTCTTGATGGATATCCCCTAAAAGTATACAAGGAGCACTACACACACAGCAATTGTGCATTGTTTGAGATAGAATAATGGACTCTCTGATATGACATGTTACAGCTTTGTGTTATATAAAGCAACAGCACTTGACTACCATCCACCATGTAGGGTTTTAAGAAAGTCGCTTAAGAATCGTTGATGTAATGCGCGCAAGAGGGGGCAGCCCATATAGCAGAACGGGGTTCCACATAGCAGAACGTAGCAGTCGGATGTGGTGACGGAAATTTCCTACACAACCTGACGCCTACGAATGAGCAATGCAGGTTGCCGCGAAAAGGGACTAGGTCAAAAGCCACCTTTCTCCCGAACTAAACAGGTAAAAACTCGTCCTACTTGGGGTAAATACCACACCACCTCGTACTTGTGTATGAGTTCCGATGGGCTACCCCACTCCTCCGCGCATTGCGCCGAATCGTTTACAGGTTCGCGAAAAAACATACAACAACATATATGAGGTGGTTCCTTAAAAGGAGGGTGACCGCTCTACCTTTCCCATTTTTCAACCATAATCAACGTACACGAAGTGACCAACTGAAAAATCTTGAAAAGGACAAAGTTTCTTCACTCAACAATGTTTCATTTCATTTTCGTACCTAGCATCCTTTTTAGCAAACATAACCGTACGAAGACCTCATTCTGAGGAGTTTAGGAACGTAGGCGAAAAGCTCTACGAAGGGGTCTATCTTTGGAGCTGCTCATTGAATAGACTGAGCCTGTGGTGTGCTTAGCAACTCATGCAATACATAGCAGTCGATATGCACTCGATAGATTAAAACCATGTTTAATGAATTGAAGAAAATACATAGTTAATTTCAGGACATCGTCGACACCACAGCCGCCATCGCCGAAAGGGAGAGCGTTCTGCAACTTCTGGTCAGAAAACTGGGCAAAGAACGGAATAATCCTCCAGCCGCTGTGGTCCACCTAACTCTGTTACCGACCATCGACCAAAAAACAATAATCTTCACACGCCTTGCCACCGCATGTTAATCTCAACAAATAAGTCTAAAAAATAGAGTACAGCTTTGACTAGCTTAGTGACACGATACATATAATCGTGCTATATTGATGAAGGGAATACTTAAAATACTGGACTTATCTTATTATATAAGAAATGCGTAATAAAAAGGTTTTGTGAAGTGTCACCGGGTACTGACGAATCATGGGCCTCATATGCTGGATCCCAGAATCCCAACTAAGGTATGGCTGAGGTCAGAAAAACACAAGCGGGAAGCATTCTATCCTCCTACACTATATTGCGATGTTTACTTTACTGATTGTGTAAATGCTTTGTAAGACGCACTAGCATCGCAATAAAGAATTTAGAATGCATTGCAGAAACTCGACTAAATTCACTGGGTCAAAAACACACAGATTCGTTAGCAAAAAAGAAGGAAACTTCCAAATCAGTCATCCATTTTCCAGTCATCCATATACTCTTCCTAGGGAAAACGGATAGAATTGTCCTACCATACTTTCGGCAAAGCTGCTTTTTTACGACGATAGTTTGACAGTCAACGAAACAGATTAGTCTGTTGACGCCGGATCTTGTAAACGGAATCGAAGGCTCTGTAAATGCAGCCACAACCTTTTTGTAGTTTTTTTCCTTTACAAAATTTATTTATTTATTTTATTTATTTATTTATTCAAAGACGTGTCATACAATACACGTGGATCAAAATAAAGAAAAAGAATTTAAATGAAACCAGGACATATCAAACTCAAGACTCAAGAAATGATCGCCAAACAAATGACAACACTAAATTAGCTTAAAAAGAAAAATCTATGAGCAGTAAATAACCTAAGAGCCGAGAGTGACATCTGTGTGACATTTTCGGGTTCACCAAACCCCCTGAAATTTCCTAGGCCTGCGTCCCTGCAACAGAGACATAAATTCTGAGTTTCCCTTTTCTATTTCTAGATAGTGGAGACCTAAAGAATGGCAGCGGGTCAACTGCAACGGTTTCAGAGTTTTTAACAACATCAGCAATCAGCCTTTTTTCTTCCGGAACACAGACAAGGAAGACTAAGAAACTTTGTTCTAGTGGTTCCATTCGGCAAATCAAGATATTGAAGTCCATAACATCTCATAAACAGCTTACGTGCATAATTACTCTGAACGCTTTCTAACAAACCGATATCCTTCTTTTTAGTGGAGTTGAACACGGTTGGGCCACATTCTACAATGGGCCGCATGTAAATTTTCTAAGCTCGCAAGAACGGCTACAAGTCGTCCATTTTTAATATCGTAAATAAGTTTTAAGTTTAGAATTTTGCTACCTTAACCGACGCTCTATAGTGCTCATCAAATCTGAGATCTGTTGATATGGCGAAACCTAGATCCTGAATGGCAGAGAACGACTTCAGCAACGCTCCTCTTAGACGGTACGCTAATTGGGAAACTTGACTTCTTGTTCCAACTGTAAAACTGCAAGATTTTTCTAGAGCAAGAGATAGCTCTCATATTTTTGCCCACTTATCCACGCATTGGGGCACGTGGAGCGCAGTCGGAGAAGGCGCCGGCTGTCGCCTGCACCCGATACCAGGTTCCTGGTTCGGATTCCCCCCCCCCAGGCCAACCAAGCCTTCCATTCCCCGGGGTCGGTGAATTGGTACCAGACATGTCTGGGAAGGATGAAGCGCTGACTTGTTCATCGGCTGGCCACCTCAAGTCATTGTATGGACAAATGCGCATTCAACTCTCCTTCACGACATCACATAGAAGTAGAATGCGTGGCGCATCACAAAGGGATTGAATAACGCCGTCCCTTATAACTTATCCTTTATCCACGCATTCGATCGCTGACTGTACCCCACGACAGGTCTGAAAATTTCCGATCTCTTTGTGAATTTTTATGTCGTCAGCGTACATTTTGCAGGCAGCTGCAACTCGTGCAATTTTAGCTGGCAGTTCAAGCGTATACGGAAAGAGTATAAGAGAAATAACAGTGGCGATAGAACATCGCCTTGAGGCACACCACCGTGAGCCAAATACATGTTTGAATACTGTTGTCTAACTTTGTCCTGATGGGTTCTTCCCGTGAGGAAACTTTGGATCTAAGGCTGAATCATAGGATCGATACCAACCATTTCCATTTTTATAAGCAGCGTATCTTCTGGAACCTTGTCGAAAGCTTTCGAAAAATCAAAATACACAACATCGGTACGATGACCTCTTTCAACGGCAGCAGTCCAGTCGATTAGCGAA